>RJWT010003077.1:26672-38013 GCA_004365215.1 Cuniculus paca | reverse complement strand
GTTTTATTAGAAAGGCAGAAAAATATCAAGTCCCCCAGAGGCGCAGTCAAGGGTTGGCCCACAAATGTTTCTCATTTTGAGTAGGGCACTATTACCTTCAAAACATCTAACTTCAGACAAAGTCACTAAGTGTGACTCCTGGGTGAGAAGATTTTGTGTAAGTTTTTCCGCCCTCAGCTGGTTATGTCAATAAAGCTTACAGGACAGTACAAATGAACATACACACAAGGAGGGGAGATCTTTCTGTATATTCTGAGACAACCCAGGCAATCAGTGAAACCCAAATACACAAGAAGAGCATCACCTGGCTATAGGAATGCCCCTTCCATCATGCACAAAATATGGTACTTACTTTCGTCTGACATGGTAAGGTTGGAAGCAAGGCTTGATGGTTCAGGTTTCTGATCACTGACATCCGGGCTGCTAACTTGACTGAGAGAACCAAAATGAATACATTAGCCCCTGACTGATTTGCTGCATTGCTACAAGTGATGAGATCAAGCTCTTTTCCTCCTAGGTCATACAAGTAAGAGGCAAGGTCAATCATTATAATATTCTTATTGGTTTTTAGCACCTACGTAAAAGAGCTAGGGTCAGAGTTGGCACTCTTAGAATTCTATTGCCCTTTTTCAGATTCCTAGACCCTTTTAAAAAAAAGTTTTGTATCACTCAGAAATTCTGGCTAAGCCATGAGCAAGCTAAACTTTTCCTTAAGAATACAGTAAAAGAAAAATTCAAAACTTCCAAAACATTGCTGTCACTTTTTAAAACACTGTATATATTATATATTTATAGGAAATAATATAATGTTTTGATTCTGTTTGCATTGTGGATTATAAAATCAAGCTAATTAAATCCATCACATACTTATTTTCTGTGGCAAATATTTTAAAATCTATCAATAATTTTGAAATATATGATGTATTACTATTTACCATAGTCATCATTCTGTGTACTCTGTCATTTTGGTTCCAGAGTTCTATAGGAAAGTAGGTAAAAATCACCTGATTTCCCAAATAGTTCTTTATCAGCTTTAAATCATAATCATTTAAAAAGTTTTTCCAAACTTCACATGCCTATTTCCAAGTAGAGGTTCTGAATCCTTAAAATGGTTCAATTCACTGTATTTCTTTTGAACCCAAGTTCTCACATATGACAGACAAGTGCTCCACCAACTGAGGGTTGTTTTTTTTTTTTTGGGAGACAGGGTTTCGCTATGCACTTCAGGCTGGCCTTGAACTCACGTTGTAGCCCAGCCTGATCTCAAACTCACAGTGATCCTCCTGCCTCAGCCTCCCAAGTGCTGGTATAGGTGTGTGCCACCATGCCCAACAGTTTTGTTTTTCTGTTAACTTAGGAAATTTAAAAGAAATTTTAAAAGGTAAATCATGCAAACTGGGAGGGCAAGTCACCATGTTAGCTACTGAAATGTTGGGAAGATTCCAGTGAAATTCTGGAATGGAGATTATTCCAACTTGGTGTCCCTCATGATGTCTCTCTTTTCCTTCCACTTCACATCTCACTCTCCAGTTATTCCCTACTACTATAACATTAATGGCTAAAAGCACAGATTCTACAGCTAGTTAGCTCAAGTTCATATTCCACTCTCCCAATAACTATTATCACCTTGGATAAGTTGCTGACCTCTGTGTTCTAGGTTTTTGTCAATGAGGACAAAACAGAACATACCTCATGGGGATGCTTTTACAACAAATACTTAAAAGCAAAGCTAGAACATATCAAAGTACACTATAAACTGGAACCATGATTATATTACAACTTCTTTTCAGTCTAGGAACCCGACCCACACTCATGCTCCTTAGAAAGAAACTTCTTCCTCTTTCCTGCTCCAGGGAGAGGTAAGGACACTGCAGCAGAGATGCCATATATCTGAAAAGAAAAGGCTGACTCATCAGAGGTAAGACTAGCTTCCACATAGGAACATTAAAAGCTCTATGTCATTTCTGAAACTTATAACTAACATGAAAGTGTTATTAATAGAGGGCTTTCTAGTACATTCAAATAAATTTTTCCTCAGAAGTATTTAATTTTTGTTTTGTTTTGTTTTTTGAGGCAGGATCTCACTATGTAGTTCAGGTCAGTCTTGAACTCACTGTGTAGCCCAGACTGGTCTTAAACTCTCAGTCATCTTCCTGTCTCAGCCATCTGAGTGCTGGGATTACAAGTATGCACCATCATGCCTGCCTCAGAAGTATTTAATTTTTAAAGCTAAATCCTCAGATGATATTTTTATATCTTTATTCAAATGCTTATATTTTTGGAAGACCACTGACTATAGTAACCAAAAGAGAACTGAAAGGTGAGGTAAGAAATCATATATAGTAGTTATATCAGTGTTTTCCCAACTGGCTAAATCATGATAATATCCTGAATTGTTGATATAAAATAAGAACTTTTGAGCCTCAGTTCAGGCTTTCAAATTCTCATGAGGAAGGATATAAAACTTGGTCAGAACTTCAAATTTCAAACTTCAGTTACTGGTTTGTCTTCTGTGTTCACCTGAATACTCTGGGATTCACTGTTATATCCACTGTTAAAGACTATTTCTAGATACTGTATCTTAGGAGATATTTGTATGGCCCAGTAAATACTGGGCCAGTTTCTAAGATCTTTTGGTCCTAGAATCTTATGTAACAGTAAAATTTTCTACACACTCAATTTATTCAGCTGAGCATCTACCAACTAAATAGAAACACAATGTTAAGCCAATGAATTAACTCTTACTATTTTTAGAGAAATTATATACTGCCTCAAAGTATAATTTCTTTCAGGGCTATATAAACATAAATTTTGCTTAACAATGTGTGTATTGTGAAAATAAAGTTGCTCAAAGTAAAATGACAACAAAACAGAACAAAAAAAAGAGTGAGCCAGGCGTGGTGGCACACACTTGTAATCCCAACACTTGGGAGGTTGTGGCAAGAGGATCGTAGCAAGTTTGAGGCCAGTCCAAGCTACATGACGTAACCCTGTCTCAAAAAATGAAACCAAACACAGAAAGAAAAGAGTGAAAACACCCAAAGTTTGGAAAAGTGAGCATCACAAATATCTCCTTCTCAATAAGCAGAACTCTTGCCCATTATCAACAAGATTAGAGGATGAATGTAAAGACAAAACATAGTATACCTGAAATATTACACAGCCTTTACAAAAACAAGACAACAAATACAGTACTGTATAATTCCACTTATAAGGCGTTTAAGAGTAGTCAACCCCACAGAGAAAGAAAGTAGAATAAAATAGGAGCAGGGAGAGGAAAAAACAGAAATTAACAATAGCCAGTATAGGTTTGTGTTTTTCTCTTATAACATTAGAGTGACTAGAATATGCATGGAATAGGCAAACTGAATTTGAACAAGGTTGGAGTTTTGCTAGATAAGTATGTCACAGGAAAAAAGAGGAAGTTAAGAATGTCTACAGCCAGGCATAGTAGCATGACTATAATTCCAGCACTCTGGGAGGCTGAGGCAGGAGGACTACACATCAGGCTTATACCTGGGCAACTGAATGAGAACCTATCTCAAAAACATAAAGAGTTGAGGTTGTAGCTCAATATAAAGACCCTAAGTTCAATCCCCAGTACTCTTCCCCAAGAAAGAGTTTTACAAGGTGACTGATAATAATAGATCTTAAAATTTAAGCAGCACAAGGAAGAAACTGACGTTCTTTCTGAGGGAAGGGTAAATTAGTAATGAAAAAATAATAATAATTTAACTGGAAGTGTGAGACATCCTATGGCCACTATGGCAGTTCTAGCATAAATGAGCCACAATGAGTGTAGTGGTAAAAGCAGAATTTCTGAAGTGAATGTGTTAGAAGTGATGGAATTACTGTCACATGGTTGGTGGACAAATAACAAGATGTTATAATTGTGGGAAACTAAAAATGTGGAATCATGGAGTCAGAGCACAAAAGGAATAAAAAGCTACCTCTTTTTTCTTTCCTTTTTATGGAAAGTCTTTGTTTTTGTTTTGTTTTGTTTTTCTTTAGACAGTGTCTCGCCATGTAGTTTAGGCTGGCCTTGAATTCATGGCAATCCTCCTGAATCAGCCACCAGAGTGCTGGAATTACAGCAGTGCACCACCACATCCAGCTTTTTTTCTTTTCCTTTTTATCTTTTCCTTTATAAACACATAATGGTTCACTCCAAGCATCACTCTGGCAGCATGTTTATTTATGTACTAACTATCCCAAGCATCACTTGAACACGTGTCATTTCAACCAGTTGATTCTTATATTGAATAAATTTGATAAAATTGTAAAGTTTTATATTTCCTGCTACATTAGCCTATAAAAAAATGAAAACATGCAATTTTTTTAATCATCTTTTTTTGTACCAGGAATCAAACCTACAACACCTCATGCTTGTCAGGCTTGCTGAGCTATATCCCTAGCCCCAATTTTTTGCCATCTTGTATTTAAATAACTAGACTAGAAAGTGGTTAATTGCTGTTGGTTGAACTCAGGGCCTCACACATACTAGGCAAGTGTTCTACCACTAAGTCATATCCCCAGCCCTTTTTTCTATAGAGGGAGTGAAACCAATGACTAAGACATCCCATATACATTTAATAGTTAACAACAAATTCTTCAATTTCCCTTAGCTTTCTACTTTGTATATTAAGAATATGGTATGTTTTCATTTTTATCATCAGATCTCCCTTATATGGTATAGTGCCTAATATCTAAAATGAGTCCAGTATATATTGTCAAATAAATATTGAATACATGCTGGGCATGGTGGTGCATGCCTGTAATCCCCGCACCTGGAAGGCTGAGGCAGGGAGTGAGTTCAAGGCCAGCCTGTACTATATAGCAAGACCATGTCTTAAAAAAAAAAAATTTAATTCATGCATATATATATATATATATATATATATGAAAAACCAGTATATATATTTCGGGGAATAGCCATTTGGAGAGCTGTCTTTTGGTTTATTTTCCTTCTTTGAGATGAAGTCTCACTGTTTTCCAGAGTGGTCTGAAACTAATGAACTCAAGCAATCCTGACTTGAAAGGAAATTGTAACATTAAACCAGGTAATTTCAAAATGCAAAGGTTGACACTAAGAACAAAAAAGAGGGCAGTCCACCCAAAGTATGCCCATATAGTAACTGGCACATGAAAAAGAGAAAGTAAGCAACTGTGAAAGTCAATCTGGAACAGCAGTTTGACTAGATTAAAATGGAGTAGTGGCTGGATTATGAGGGTGTACCACACCAGTGTGTTAACCCACTGACAAATGCATCGCAACCATAGGCTGTTAGAAGGTGGGTCCCAGTTGGAGAAGCAGGTCACTAGGGGCATGCCTCTCAAAGATGTGTCTTTTCTTCGGTTCCTTCCCTTTCTACTTTCTGGATGCTACGGTGCAGACAGTTTTCTTCTATCATTCCCTTCTACCATAATATTCCTGGACTGAAGCCAGCTGAACACAAAAGAAAACTGTGGGCCAAAATGCATGTTTGCTCCTTTAAATTGTGTTATGTCAAGCATTTTGTCCCTACAACAGAAAGGTAACTAAATACAGTCATTAAAAAAACTTCAATTTTACATACCTTAAAGTTTGTTCTCCTGGTTCCTGCATCTTGGCTTTTTTCACCTGCAAAAATAAATATATAAAGAAATCAACACAGTGATTTGTTTTGGAAACAAATACAGATGTGCTACTCAAATATGAATGTTCCTTGGTATCTGTGGGGAATTGCATATAGCAAACACTGTGGATGCTCAAGTCTTGGAAAAATGTTGTGCATCTGCACATAACCAGGGAGTAATGGAAGACAGTGACACCTGAAGCATGTTGCTTATGTCCAGTTACAGCTTAGGTTTTAAAAAATGGTTTCTCTTCCAAATGATACAGTGAATTAGAACTAGTTTCATCTGAAAAGATTCTAACATCATTTTTAAAAAGTGAGTAGTGATATATCAGTGAAGCATGATGTTGGGATTGATTTTTATGTTTCTTCCCAACATAAATTTTAAAATTTCATGCAATGATATTATCTAATATTGCCAGTAAAATATTTCTAACGTTATTGTCCTACTCAAAAAAATCTAGCTATTTTTCTTTTCCCAAATGGAGAAAGAACGTATGTTAGGGAGAGAAAAAGATTAACAAAATCTGAGAATCTTCATACCAAATGTATCAGGGTTCACACATAGTTTGTAATTAATAAAGAATTTCACATTACATGGTATAAATGTGATTGCATCTCTAAATGTAATTCTTCTGAGAATGCTTTTTTTTTTTAAATCATATAACGTGTTGCCTTTTAAAAAGAAACAGACAACTACTATAATAATGTGTGAGGTGGTCAATCCCTACGACATCAAAGAAAGGCCACATGATCTTACCCTTCTAGTGCTTTGTGTGACTGGATATCTAAAGAGTTTGTTTTGCTTTGTTTTTCTGTTGCAAGGCAAATTTATCCATTATTAGAAATGCTAAGCAAGTGGAATTTACTGTTTTGTTAATAAAATATTTCTTAATACAAAAAAATTAAACTTGATGAATGATCTGGATTTAGTCAGGTAAAATAGAGAAACTTGTATTTGAAGGGAAATTAGACTGATCCATGTAAAGGAAAGAGCAAGAGTAGAGATTCGCAGATATGAGAAAATGACAATCAGCCTACTGAAAATTCACCATAAACCTGGAATGAGTCCAAGAGAACGGATAGTAAAACTGGGTGATGCAAGTTAATAGAAGTTTAATCATGAAGGTTCTTATAAACTTGATTAATAAGGCATTTATATCTCGAGAGTAATAAGGAGCCTTTGAATAGTAGCGAAATAACATGATCCACTCTGAATTTTAGAAAGATTATTCTAATACAGTAGAGACAGAAAATGAATGCCTGTAATTCCACCAGTTTGGAGAATGAGACAGGAGGATCACTGCAAGTTTGAGGCCAGCCTGGGCTACACGGTGGGTTCAATGCCAGCCTCAACTATATAGCAAGAGCCTACATAGCAAAAGACCAAAAGAAAAAAAAGAAAGAAAGGAAAAGAAAATGAACAGGAGGGGTAACAAACTAAATTTAAGAAAACCTGAAGAAAATGCTGCATTAATTCAGTTAGAAAAGATGGCCTAAAATAATTCTCCCAGTAAACTAAAGAAAGTGAAGACCACAGCTGGACTGAGGTGGTCCCACCCTCTAAAATTCACTTGATTATTAATCCTAATTTAGCTATGTGCTAATTTCAGGGGGGGGAAAGGTGGCAAATCTCAGCCATGAAATACAAACACAAACACATATAAAGCAAAAATATATGAATGCATTCCCATTAACTGAAAATAAAACAAAGGAAGAAAATCTCATCTACTTAACCTTTTTTTGAAAACCCCTTATGCACACAGGACACTAAACTGGCATTTATTAGTCAAGAATATCACAGGGACAAAAAAATATAATGGAACTGGGCATGGTGGTGCATGTCTATAATCCCAGCACTCAAAAGGCAGGAGGATCGCAGTGAATTTGAGGTCAGTCTGAACTGCACAGTGAAACCCTGTCTCAAAAAGATGAAAAAGAAAGAAAGATTAGAAAGAAAAAATATATATAATGGTAATGATATATAAACCCTTTGTTAGACACTTCCGGCAAGTACTACTAACAGGCCCATACTTCACTACTAATAATTTTTTTAAAAAATCACTGAGTTATAAACGGTTTTGTTGTGTATAAGCAATCTTCCAAACACGCAAGAATCTATCCATAGGTTTGGGGACCCTCTCTGATGATCATATAGCTTCTACTTGAAAAGGACAGAATGAAGCGGTGGCGGCAAACTTTTGGCACACATGCCACAGCAGGCTGTTTGTATCATTGAAAGCTCTAAAAGGTTTGCCATCACTGGTATAAAGAGCAGCACTGGAACAAGAATAATAGCTAGGGGCTATTTATTTATATAGCTCAGCAGTAAAGCACCTGCTTAGCATATTCAAGGAGGTGAGTTCCATTCTAAGCCCCCCCCCCAAAAAAACCCAACACCTTCACACGGTAATTTACTGAAGAAGTACCACTATTATCCTTTGATACTTTAAAATATTGCTGTGGTATAGTGGTGTGCCCTGCCTGTAATCCCAGCTATTTGAGAGGCAAAGGCACAAAGATCTCAAGTTTGTGACCAGCCTGGGTAACATGAGACCATGTCTCAAACATAAACAAAATAAAATATTTTTCCAGATCTAATATCACATAGATACTTAATGCATTTATATCCTAAAACTTCAAGCTATCAATTAGTAGCTCCTGATGATGATAGTCATATCCTTTTCTAAGTATCCACTAACATCTGTCCAATAATGTTTTTGAATACTGTTATTAATCAGCATTAAGGTAGCATAAGTCTAGTTTCTACCACCTAATTCCTCCCTGCTATCATCCTTGAATATAAAGCAAAACAAACAAAACACTGCAACATTTCTTTATACTTTGTTTCAAGTACTTCTCTCATTCTCTATGATTTTTCAGAAATACTGAACATTGGTTTGGTAACCATGCTATCTTTTAGCTATAGGACAAAAACCTCCATGAATGTGAAGGATTAGAACTCAGCTAAAGTAACTTACATATTTGCTTATAAATGAGAGTAAAATCTTTTTTGTTTTGTTTTGTTTTTGTTTTCTGAGGCAGGGTCTTTGTAGTTCAGGCTGGCCTTGAACTCATGGCAATCCTCCTGCCTCAACCTTCCTGGGGATTGCAGGTGTGTACCAACACGCCTTGCTAAAACCTTTTTAAAAATCCAAATATATTCTTTTTTACAGTTTGTAGATGATGTCCCTTGACAGAGAAGATAAAAAGAAATTCTGGTGCTGAGCATGTGGTACACACCCATAATTCTGGCTTCTTCAGAGGCTAAGGCAGGAGGATCTCAAATTCAACTCCAGTTTGGGCAACTTTAGTGACTTACTAAGGCCCTGTCTCAAAAACTAAAAAATAATAAGAATTAAAAGGTCTGAGGATGCAGCTTAGCGTGAGAGTTCTGGGTTCAATCTCCAATATGGAGAGGGTGTAAAAATTCGTTTGAGTTAGTCATTGTCTGTGCCACATGTTCCACCTTTTTTTTTTTTTTTTTTTTTTTTACTGTAAGCCAAAAGGTCCTCTTTTTCTTTCTCTTCTCTTTCCTTTTCTTCTTTTGCAGTACTGGAGATTGAATCTAGGACCTTTGCGCTGGGTTGCATTCCTAGGTCTTTTCTCCTACTTTTGAGACACTAAACTAGGTTCCAATTTGCAATCCTTTTGCCTCAGTCTCTAGAGTGCTGGGATTACAGGGATGTGCCACCACATCTAGCTAAAGGTCCTCTGATGTTCTCAAGAATGTTTTCCACATGTCACCCCTTTTTCTATTTGTACCTTAGACTGTATTTTGTCTATAATCATGATACTACTTATTTTGTTTATAATATAACTGGGTCTTTTTAAAGGTTAAATTCATGCTGGGAATGATGGTGCATGCCTATGATCCCCCCACTCTGGGAGGTTCAGGCAGGAGGATTCCAAGTTCAAACTTAGCCTCAGTAACTTAGTGAGACCTTATCTCAAAAAATTAAAAAAAGGGCTGAGGATAGAGCTCAGTGCAAAAGCCCTAGGTTCACTCCCCAGTACTGGTGGGAAAAATGAGAGTTAAAAACATTTCCAGGCACAGTGATACAGACCTCTAATCCCAGTTACTTAGTTGGCTGACGTAGGAGGACTGCAAGTTCAAAGTTAGCCTGGGCAATTAAGTGAGACTCTGTCTCAAAAATCAAAGAAGGGCTAGGGATACAGCTCCCTGGTAGAATGCCCCTAGGTTTAATCCCTAGCACCACACACACACGTTAAATATAAAAGGTATACATCCTTATTATTTTTAAAAAACCTAACCATCCAGATATATTAAGAATAAAACATAAAAGATCTATCATACCCTATACCTGAATGAAATAATCAGTATTGAGTATACAACATTCCTATGCATTTATGTTCCTTTTAAAAAATTTTTTTAAGTCTAATAAAAATCTTTTTATTTTAGAGTCTTGCTAAGTCACTAAATTGCCCAGACTAGATTCCCCCAATCCATTTTATTTCAAGGATAAAAAGAAAAAGAAAAAGAAGGAAAAAAAAAACTAAACAAAATTTCAAAGTACATCAATCAGGGGGCAACAATGGTACACACATTGTGCACTGACCCAGACTAGACTTGAACTTTCGATCTCATGCCTCAGCCTCCCAGAGTGATGGAATTATAGGCAGCTGACACACATCCAACACATTTATATCCTTTTATAACTTGAAATAAAGTGGACACGAAGGAGTTTGTAGATGCTTCAAAGGAGTTCTTCAATGAATAGTCCTGGTTTATGCCTCTTACCCCAAAACAAAGTCAGGTCAGTGTCCTCTTTTGCTTTTCAAAAAGAGTTCCAGTTTGCACAACAATATAAGCTCCATATCAGCTATGTGAACTAATCTTTAAGAGTAGTTGAAAAAGATGAAGACTGGCAGATAAAAGACTATATAATTTAGATTCAATAATTCCTTATTGCAGACAGAATCATTTCTGATGGCAGCAGGTTGAGGATTGGTTAGCAGTAAAGGGAAAGTAGGGTTAAGATTACCATTCCATTGTGATGGTGATCTGAACATAATCTTTAGATAGAACAAGCATGTAGCAGAGAAACAAGAGCAAGGATAATCAATAAGAGCAAATCTAGCAAGCCTAGCAAGATGGCACATGCTTGTAATCCCAGCACTCAGGACACTGAGGCAGGAGGATCACCTCAAGTTTGAGGGCAGCCTGGGCTACGGATGTGAATTTAAGGCCAGTCTTCATACATAATGAGACCCTGTCTCAAAAAAAAAAAAAAAAAGTAAATAAATAATAACATTTCTCTGTATGTACAAGGAAACAATAGGGTTAAAAAATTCTTGGTTTGTATATTATCAGCTTGGGATAGCCATTCTTTCCATTCATATTTTAGATTGCTACAGCCTGTGACAGACTGTTTCTGTCTTCGACACGAGTCACTTTCTATTCTTTTGTTTTGTTTGCTTTTTGAGACAGAGTCTATGTTGTTCAGACTGGTCTTGGACTCATTACATATCTCGGGCTGGTCTCAAACTTGTGGCAAGGCTCCTGCCTCAGCCTCCCAAGTGCTGGGATTATAGAGTGCAACACCACACCCAGATAACATTTTCTATTTTTTAATCAGATTTTATTGGTACATTTTTAGATATACATAATGATCACATTCATCATAGAGAATTTGTACCTGTACATGATATAACTTCTTTTTTCCCATTCCTCTACCCTTCCTTTAATTCCTCCTCCCCTTCCC
>RJWT010003077.1:0-26572 GCA_004365215.1 Cuniculus paca | reverse complement strand
GGTCCTTTTTTGGGTGTGGCTTTTTTTTTTTTGTGGCACCAGGGATTGAACTCTCGACCTTGAGCTTGCCAGGAAGGCACTTAGGCCGCTGAGCTAGATCCCCCGCCCTTTTTGTGTGGCTTTTTGAGACAGGATCTTGTTATGCAGTTCAGACTGGCCTTGAGCTCACTTTGTAGCCCAGGCTGGTCTTGAACTTGCAGTGATCCTCCAGCCTCAGCCTCCCTAGGGCTGGGATTACAGGCATGTGCCACCATGCCCAGCTAAATGGTCCTTATTTACACTTTTGGTTTCTCACACCAGAGAAACAATGAGGCATTTACATACGTGTCTAATTTATTTCACTTAAGAGTATGGTCTCAAGGTGCATCCATTTACCTTGGAATGTCTCAAGCTTATCCTTCTTTATGGCAGAGTAGTACTCCATTGTAGAAAGAAAACCACATCTTCTTTATTCATTCACCAGTTGATGGGCATTGGGGCTGTTTCTAAAATTTGCCTACTACAAATTGCGCTTCTATAAACACGGGTGTGTATATATCACTGTGGTATGATGCTTCCTGCCTCAGTCTCCCAAAATGCTGGGATTACAGGTATGTGCCACCACACCCAGCTGACGTTTTCTATTCTATTTTTTTTGTTTTGTTTTACTTTTTGGTGGAAGTCTTCTCTATTTTTTGAGGCAGGGACTTGCTTTGTATTTCAGGTTGGCCTTGAACTTATTATGTAGCCCAGAATGGCCTCAAACTCACAGCAATCCTTCTGGCTCAGATTTTTGAGTGCTGAGATTAAAGTGTATACCACCACACCCAGCCTGTTTTGTTCTGTTCCATTTATTGCTGAGACAGGGTCTCACTATGTAGCCCAGACTAGCCTTGAACTCACTGTGGAGCCTAGGCGAGCCTCATGCTTGCAGCAATCCTCCTGCCTCAGCCTTCCAAGTGCTGAGATTATCGATTGGCTCTATTCTACTTTTAACAGTTAATAAATGTTGTGTTTTCTTAGATTCTATTTTTGTCTATTTGCCAGCCATTAGTTACAGGACCAAACTAATAACCAAAATTGTTTATGTCTCCTCTGTGATCCAAAACCTACAGTCTGAACCATTTTTTCTACCTCATTGTCCACATACCAACCCCCAATTTCTCCTGCCTTAAATCAACCCAAACGGACAACAGGGGTCAAATAGGCCACAAGGCCTGTTTAAATTATTTAAACTAACCACTATGTTCTGTCTTGCCTTTTCTGTGACCCACATCCTCCCTTGTCTTCTTTCTGCTTTCTAACAGACAACAGTGCTTTCTCCTGTGGCCCTGTGTGACATGCACTGCCTCTCATTTCTAGGGGAACTGTAATATTAAATTTCTCTTTCAGTAGTACTGATCTATCAATAACAGTATCTATCAATATGCTATCAATAACACAATCACCTTGGTAAATCCAGACTTGGACACAAATCAATAAGGAAAACAATGCTCCAGGGTGATAACCATTTACACATATGGTAGCAGAAAACTGAGTCTTAGTGCTTCAACATCTTATCTTCCTCTGAAGTAACAATCAGGTTCTGCAGATCATGTTATAGAATTTCAACAGAATGATAAGAAAATGAGGCAGAGGAGAAAAGATGACTTGACAGCAAGTCAGCCTCACAATTCCCATTACCTTAAGTAGGTAAGGAGTAACAATTCCCATTTCAACAGTTACACCAACAATTACAAAAATCTTTTGAAAATATCAGTAGACTTTTGTTTTCACTGAACACTCAATGATGTAATTTACCCTGGAACATTTAGCTATAATTCTGCTGTTTGCCCCAGTGGTGTATATACTATATACAAGCACATTGCTCAGGATATATTTTTTAAGCTATCATTACCCTAATTATTATTGTCCCAGTGTTCACTTCAGCAGCACACATACTAAAATTGTTACTGTCCCAAAGACAGGGGCTTACATTTCAAATGTTTCACAAAGTCTTTCTACTAGTTATATCTTATTAGTATCATACTTATCTCAACTGAGAGGGCTAAAAGAATAATAGCAAAGTAATTATCAGTATGTAATTCTTTTTTTTTTCAGTATATAATTCTTAACAAAGAATAATATTAAAAATATATTAAAAGGTGTCATTTAAATGGAATCTGCTGTCTGTCCTTTTGTGATGTAAAGACTATATCTAGAATCTTGGTATGGTGGCACAGGCTTGCAATCTCAACACCCTGGAAGGCTGAGGTGGAGGATGGTAAGTTCAAGCCAAACCAAGGCACCTTATCAAGACTCTGTCTCAGAATTTAAAGGGAGGTCGCTGCTGGGGATGTGGCTTAGTGCAAAAGCTCTGGTTCAACTCCCAGTATGGAGAGGAAAAAAAAAAAAAAAAAGAATACTTCTGGAACATACACACACATAAAATCTTATTATCTGCTTTCAAAATTCAAATTTTTCTAGATTGGTTTTTCATAAAGATTACCACTATGTATTCTCTCTTAATATGAAATCTAGAAGGCCCACTCGGGATAGTAAATTCAATCAGTATTTAACTTCAAAAAATACGAAAAGAGCCGGGCGTGGTGGCTCACGCTTGTAATCCCAGCACTCGGAAGGCTGAGACAGGTGGATCGTTGTGAATTCAAGACCAGCCTGGGCTACAAAGTGAGCTCAAAGCCAGCCTGAACGGCATAGTGAGACCCTGTCTCAAAAACAGGGCTGGGGAGCTAGCTCAGCGGTCTAAGCACCTGCCCGGCAAGTGCAAGGTCATGAGTTCAATCCCTGGTGCCGCAAAAAAAAAAAAAAAAAAAGAAATACGAAAAGACCCTTAGCTGGACATGGTAGCACAAGCCTGTAACTGCAGCTACTCAGAGGCTGAGGCAGGAAAACTAAGTGTGAGGTCAGACTGGGCAACATAACAAGATCTGTCTCAAAAATAAAATCTAATTAAAAAAAAAAAAAGGTCTGAGGGTGTAAAGCACTTGTGTAACTATATAAGGCCCTGAGACTATCCTCTGTACTATTAAAAAAAAGAAAAGAAAAAGACCCTTTAATATCAAAGTTATTTTATACACACACACAGACACTATTACTTCCAGTTTTTTAATGTTAAGGATCAAAAGACAAAAGAAAGTCACGAAAAGAAGCCATGGCAAGGCAATAAACCTCTATCACCTGGAGACATTCGAATTTTCTTTATTAAATTAAAATACTTAACAAAAATTCAATCTAGTCTCTAGGAGCTAAGAATTAACAGGTGGTCAAATTATACTTTCCTCACTATGTTTTAAAAATTAAGTCAATGAGAGAAATTCAGATAAAAATAAGACAATTTTCTGGTAGAAATGGTGACATACTGTGTAACTGGTAACCTTAGAAAACAAAAGAGATCTTTTATTTTCCAAAAATTGGAACACTAGTCACTGATTTTTTAAAAAATGATATTTCCAAATACAGCATTCATTTTGTAATGATGAATTTTCTAAACAGACTTCTCAGCATTAAGTTAGCCAAATATAAGTTTAAGAACACATAACATTGTTTTCTTAGAGGAAGACTATTAAGAAGTCTTTATTTTCATTTTTAATTTGGAATTTATAAGTACATACAATTAATATTTAAAATCTCGTATGATTAGTTTTTTTCTATAATCATTAAATTGTTAAAGGAAGCACTTACTGGTTGCTCTGGTAAATCTTGTTCTTCTTCCATGAAGACCAGTATTTCTTTATTACACTTATGGGACTAGATTCCAAGTCTCTTTCTGAAATCTTCACAATCTGTTCAAGAGATGGGGATTCAAAGCTTTATATACCCTTAAAATATAATCATTGAGGCCATCAGAGAATAATTTTTAAATATTTTGCTACCCCAAGCTTTCTATGCTAGTTCCAATCTCAAAATCTCAAACTCACACGTGGCTTTTGAAAACTGACATGCTGTACCATCTCAAGAAAGGAGTACACAGTGACTTTTATAATACCCTGCAAAAGCCAACACGTGGAACCACTTCTGCTGGTTACTATAGTGCCTAATACATTAAACATTTTACAGTGACAGCAACGTGCAGATAATAAAACAAAAAATACGTTATGGATTAGAGTTACATTTACAATGATAGAGACTAGCCTAGTCAGTCAGTAAGTTATGATAACATCTAACCTGTTTTAATGTGGAACATTTATATAACTGTTACACAGACTCACAGAATCACTTTAAATAGGACAAACTGGAATACCAATTAAATACATTCACAATCAACTGTGTATATATAAACAATTTAAAGGAAAATGTAATTATTTAGGATTTTAATAATGAAAATAAGTGAAACGAAACTTTAAATATTATAATTAAGGAAAAATAATCATGTAAAGCTAGGCCCCAGTTTAATTCTTTTTTTTTTTTTTTTTTTTTTGCAGCACCAGGGATTGAACTCATGACCTTGCGCTTTCCGGGCAGGCGCTTAGACCACTGAGCTAGCTCCCCAGCCCTGTTTTTGAGACAGGGTCTCACTATGCCATTCAGGCTGGCCTTGAGCTCACTTTGTAGCCCAGGCTGGTCTTGAACTCACAATGATCCACCTGTCTCAGCCTCCCGAGTGCTGGGATTACAGGCGTGAGCCACCACACCCGGCCCCCCAGTTTAATTCTGAAATAAGTTTTTACTAAATACACTACCCAGTCAAATTAAGCAAAATCTTTTTCTTCTTAGACCCTGCCCAGTTTTTGAACAAAAAAAAGAAAACAAATTCTAAGCCTCACATTTACTTGTTAGATCATTGTTCTGTTCCTTGCTGGCAGGAGACAGAGACAGAAATTTTAAAAATAAAAAAATCCATTTCTATTTGACAAATATGATCCTGGTTCTTTTCCCAGGCAAATATGATTGCTTATGCCCTTAAAGTCACACCTGTATTCATCTCTTCTACCATCCATTGTACCAAAATTAACATATGACTACAAAGCTTATGTAGAGAATCTTATTGGAAAAGCAATAAAAACAGGTAAATAATGTAAGTAGGAAAACAAAAAACTTCAGTTATGCATGTACTACCACTCTATGTGCTTCTATTGCTGTTTTGGTGCAATACAGGACATTTTATTTTAGAGCCACACTCCCGTACAAGGGAAAAAGGAAAAAAAAACATGTAATGAATACAATTAGATGCAACAGTTTGACAATTAGATGACACAGCTTTACTCCTTTGCCCTGGTCTAGCATGTCAAAAGAAAAAAAAAGTTTAAGGGTCAGAAGCACTTGCTGCTTAATGCACTCACATGTATCTTATACAAAGCCTGAAAATCTAAGTCCTCCTACAAGATGACGCAGGTAACTAAAGCTGCAGAATTAAAAGGTACAAACACTAAAGCTCACAGGCACTTTGATTTGGTCAAATCAGAAAAGTAGTCAATGTGACCATGAAATTGATTCACAACTGTGAAAAAAGTGAGATCTTTTTTTTTTTAACCAGTTTATATCTTAGTTTTAAATTGAAATGTCTACGTGAGATTATAGTACTAAATGTATATTATGTACATATATACTTTTAACCCATAAGAAACAGCAAAACAGGACCAAATCATCAGGATAATGTAATTATTATAATAGCTCATTTGCTGAGTTTTTGTGAGCCAACTCTTACCTATACAAAAAGTGGTAATATTCTATGTTTTCTTCAATTAAAGGACATGAATGTTGAACTGCAACACTGATGTATGGTCTTGGCAAAGGAGAAGGATTTCCTATAAAGCCCATCTTGGTATAAGAGGAAGGTAAGGAGAATTGAAAAAAAAAAAAAAGGATACTTAACAATAACATCCTTTAATTTTTTTTAAACAGAAAAACTAATTTATTTTAAAAATCTTAACAAAATTTTTAAAACAAATATTTTATAGGTTAAAAAGGGATCGCAGGTTTTAAAAAGCAAGAAACACTATCTGAATAGTAAGGTTATCAATGCTCAAGTTACACGAAACCAAATAATAAAATCTTAAATTTATGACAGGCATGGGAGGGGATGCCTGTAACAGTCCCAGCTACTCAGAAGGCTAAGGTAGTGAGATCACAAAGTTTGATGCCAGCCTGGACAACTTACTGAAACTGTCTCAAAATTAAAAAAGAAAGGCTTGAGAATGTAGCTCACAGATCCCTGGGTCTCAGTCCCCACTACTGGAAAAGAGACCTTGAGTTGTGTTTTTTTCAGAAAAAAATGTATATGTAACATTGATTTTATTAGCAAGATAAGAATTTACTATTTTTCTTAAGATGAATTCTATGAGAAGCTACAAGACAACTTTAAGCAGGGAAACTGGAAAAACATTCCTTTATACTTCTATTTGTTTTTGTTTTGCTATTCTTGTTTTTCTCTTTTTCTTTGAAATAAACATATTTTATTGTTCTCATTGTAATAACTACCATTATTTTCTCACTTTTCAACTCATAGGAATAAAAAGGACATAATTTCTATATTTGAAGAACTTTTAAAAATTAGGTATGATATATTGTTACTGATGAATGATCACTAATAATTTTAATCACTTGAAAACAAAAAAAGTCCACAAATAAAGAATATGATTTATTACAGAATTTTTTGACATTCTACTTCCAACATGTGATGTCCATAAAGCTTGCAAATATATATTCTGGTATATTTGTATAAAAATATATCAATGATGACACATTATGTAATTCCATCATAATATATATGTAACTGTGACTTTCTGTCAATACAGTATTCTCATTCCTTCTAATAATTTATATTCTGAAATACAAGAACATACAAATTACAAGAATGCAAGTATTGCTAGGTGTGGTGGTGCATGCCTGTAATTCCAGCACTTGGAAAGTTGAGGTGGGAGGATCGCCATAAGTTTGAGGCCAGCCTGGGCTACATAAGCAAGTTCAAGGCCAGCCTGCACTACACACTGAAATCTTGTCTTGAAAACACAAAACAAAACAAAATAAAAAGAATGAAAGTATTTATCACATTCCCAACATTTATCAATATATTAAAACTTTTACTTATTTTATTTTTTGTGGTGGAGGGTTCAAACCTAGGGCTTTGAGCATGCTAAGCACTCACTTGTCTCTGAGCTACATCCCAAGGACTAAAACTTTTAATATTTAAAATTTCCCACCTGTTTGGAAAGTGGCACATGCTATACAATCAAGTCACATTCACTAGCCATGAGATTAAAATGTGTAACACAGACACAATGATTCAATACTTGATATTGATCTTTTAAGATATCAAATAATACAACGGCTATGACATAGAAATGGAAAGTGAATCTTAATGTAATCAAGATGAACACAGTCAAGACTCACTAAAACAGCTAATGAAATTACAAAACATACCTAACTTTTTAGTTTAAACATCTTTAGGGCATTTACACAATAAATGCCTTTTCACAATTTTTAAATTTCGTTTCTTACCATTGGTTTCTAAATACATTTGTTTTTATCACCTTTTTTGGAGACAGCTTGCCAGTATCCATATGCCTGCATAGACAGAATTTAGGGGAGATAAAAAGTTCAGAACAGAAATAGTGTTTCCTAAGACTACATGTTTTCCTACTTGTAAATGCTGACGATGAAACACTTGGACGCTTAAGTTGGATTTTAAAAGTCGCAATTTTATTTTACTTTACTTTATTTTCAAACAGATCCTCACTATGTGGCCCAGTCTGGACCTTCTGGGCTCAAGTGATCCCCCACATAAGCCTCCGGAATAGCTGAGATTATAAGCACACACCATCACATCAGGCCAACACAATTTTAAATACTATTGTGATCTCACATGCTAAAAATAAAGCAAGATCCTTTTATAATATGGAAATTATAATTTTAATTTTTACTCCTTAGAAGTTAGAGGAAAACTTAGTAACAAACAGTTTATTTCAAAATTCTAATTAGATTCCTACCTCATAATTTGTTTTATTACCAGGTTTAACACAGTATCTTATAAACAGCCACAAACAGAATGTAGAGGACTTCAATGTGTTATTACAGTTCTTAGGCTTAGAAAGAGGAATTACACATATATATTTATAATTATATATTTTAATAATATGAATTATATACAAATGGTAATATGTAATGTTATAAAATGCACATAAATTTATGTATAACCTTATACATGACATATAAATTATGTATTTGTTATAAATACATTTTATACAATATAAACATATATTAACATATAAATGTGTTAATAATCATATACATAAATAATTTCTCTTCCTGTGCCTAAGAGCTATAACATTACAACATATACATATACAGAATAAAGATCAAATTGTTTCAGTGAAAATAATATATATTTCTTTCTTAATCACAATTTCAACATAAGTATTTAAATTTAGCAAAAGTGCTGGGTGTGGTGGCTCACGCCTGTAATCCCAGCACTCAGGAGGCTGAGACAGGAGGATCGTTGTGAGTTCAACACCAGCCTGGGCTACAAAGTGAGCTCAAGGCCTGCCTGAACGGCATAGTGAGACCCTGTCTCAAAAACAAGGCTGGGGATCTAGCTCAGTGGCCTAAATGCCTGCCTGGCAAGCACGAGGTCATGAGTTCAATCCTAAGTGCCACAAAAAAAAAAAAAAAATTAGCAAAAGTATCCAATTATAGATCCCAGAAGGGAAACCTGCATAAATCTATCAAAGCAGAGACATTCAGGTGTTAACTTTGATACAGTCCTTCAAAGAACATAGGTAGCCTATACATTTGACCATTGACTACACTGCATCCTAGAAGTTTACTATTCCTTCCAAACTCTTTCATGTAGTTTTAGAACACACCAGAAGGAAAAAAAAAAAGCTATAGAAATTTGTCCAAGGAAAATTAAGAGCATCCTTCACAAAATCAAAAATATCATAGTTAAGTTACAAACAATAGTATAAAACCTAAAAGTACCCCCAAAAAGTAGTGTAATCATCAAGATTTTTATTTATATGTTAACTTTCTTTCTTTAAGACAGACTCTTGCTAAGTTGTTCAGCCCGACCTCAAAATTCCGGGCTCAAGTAATTCTTCTGCCTTGGCTTACTATTTAGCTGGGACCACAGGCAGCTGCCACTGCACTAAGCTGTTTAGTAATGTATGACTTAAAACAAACAGGTAATTAGCAAGTGACCTCCACTGCATACTCAAATATACCTTGCGTCTATCTTGAAGAATGAAAACAAAAACCAGATATGTACTTTCTTCTAAATGGCTTTAAGATGATTGCTTTGAGTAACATTACTCAACAATTATAGGTCTATTTTAAGGAATATATATTAATGAATTCATAAGTACCCTGATACCCCCCAAGTACCAAACTTAAGCCTCAAGAGAGCAGCTCAAAATAAATTCTAACTGATAAACTAGGAGGCTTTATAATGCAAAAGCAGAAAAGATATCAAGAAAATAGTTTCAGAACATGAGAAAATATTTCTGTGGTCTCCTGCACAATAATACATACAATCAGTAAATGACAGTGGGATGATACCAAGTAGGAATTTGGGTTTCATAATCTATAAAACATGTCTATTAGTTTTAAAATAAGAAGTAAACAAAGGTTTATTCCAATATCTTAAGATTTCTTACTAAAAATTAGACAAAAATAATTACCAATATTTTGGAGGAAGAAGATATTAATAATAGAAGCAATAAAGGAAGACCTTTTCTGCCCTACACCAGTTTTTAATTACATAGGGAAGAATAAGAGAACTAAAATTTACTGGATATATATAATTCACCAAAGAGTTTTACATTTACTATCTCACCAAATTTTATCACTAGAACTATGTTAAGACACAGGTGGTATCACCCTCTATCATGGACAGGGCATCCAGAAAGCTGAGATTCAAACAATTTGTCCCAGAATAGCAGCAATAACATTGCAGGCTGATAATGATGACACTTGTACATTCTGAACAAACCTAATAAAAACCAAATTTTGAATGATTAAAATACTTAATTTTAGTGATATCTATTTTATTACCACAATAAAACACACAATAGATGCTGAGCATAATGGTGCATGCCTGTAATTCCAACACTTGGGAGGCTGAGGCAGGAGGATCACTGTGAGTTTGAGGCCAGCCTAGGCTACAAAGTGAGTTTAAGGTCAGCTTGAACTGCATAGTGAGACCCTGTCTCGAGAAAAAAAAAGAAAAAGAAAAGAAAAGAAGAAAAAAGAAACAAACTGAAACAAACAAAACACAGTATGACATTAGAAGAGGCAACCCTACAATCAAATCTAAAAAGTATTTCAAACAGGAAATAAACAGAGAAAAACTGGAATTTTAAAAACATTGTCAGAAAAATTGAACACCAATGTGGAGAAAACATACTGACACCATACACGATGATGAGTTATAAATACACAAAGAACTAAAATTTGGGGTAAAACAATACCATAAATATCTCTCATTTACCCATGGGCAACAGAAAAAAATATAATAAAAAAATCCAATTATGTAAAATAAACTTTCATGTGATAAAAAGATTAAGACGGTATAACAAATGGATGTAATGTCAGCAATAATTATGATGGATAAAGCTTAATGTGTCCAATATAACTCAAGCCAATATAGCAGTTACTGATCATCTATTATGTGGCAAAGAGCAACTAATATAAACCTGTTGGGGATGGGGATTTAGCTCAGCGGCCTAAGCGCCTGCCTGGCAAGTGTAAGGTTGTGAATTCGATCCCCAGTGCCACGAGAAAAAAAAAAATTATATATATATATATATATATATATATATATATATATATATCTGTCAAAGAATACAGGCAGTCTAAGTAAACATGAAGCTCAGATCAGCACTTGAGAAAAGATACTGTATCACAACTAAAGAAAACCAGTAGCATTTGTAAGATATTACTTTGCATCTATTAAACTACTAAAAATAAATCTAAATGAAATCTAAAGTTATTTGGACTACAAAAAGATAAAACATATTGGGCCACAGCTGTAAAATCACACCCAAGTTCAGACTATCCCCCAAAGTATTACAGAGGTCATAAAATTGGCCATGGCCTAATCTGAATAATTTCATTTAGATATTTTCCCAAAAATTATATACTGGAGGGGATACAACTGCTTGTAAAAGTATAGCAGTGTAGCTGGGCACAGTGGTGCACACAGAGGATCACTGGAACCCAGGAGTTCTGAGGACAACCTGAACAACAACTTCATCTGGAACCAGAAGAGACCTAGAATAGCAAAGGCAATCCCGGGCAACAAAGACAAGACAGGGGGCATCACAATTCCTGACCTGAAATTATACTATAAAGCTACTGTGATAAAAATAGTGTGGTACTGGGAAAGGGAAAAAAAAAACAGGCCCGAAGATCACTGGACCAGATTAGAAGACACAGAAACAACTCCAGACACATTAAGCCACCTTATCTTTGACAAAGGTGCCAAATGCATTCACTGGAAGAAAGATTGCCTCCCTAATAAATGGTGCTGGAAAAACCGGCTCTACACATGCTGAAGATTAAAACTAGACCCATACCTTTCACCATGGACTAAGATAAAATCAGAATGGATCAAAGATCTTAATATTAAAACAGAAACATTAAATCTGCTGGAAGATAAAGTAAAATTCTTGAAGACATTGGTGTAGGCCAAGACTTTATGAACAAAACTCTGATTGCACAGGAACTATCACAAAGAATGAGTAAGTGGGATCTAATCCTACTGAAAAATTTTTGCACAGCAAGAGAAACCACCAACAGAGTGAAGAGACAACCCACAACATGGGAGAAAATGTCTGCCAGTTGTTCCTCAGACAAAGGATTACTATTGAGAACATACAAAGAACTCAAAAAAAAAATCAGTCTTCCCAAATTTAAAGATCCAATCCAAAAATGGGTATCTGAGATGAATATACACTTCTCAGATGAAGAAATACGAACAGCAAATAAATGTGTTAAAAAAATGTTCAATATCACTGGTCATTCAAGAGACACAAATTAAAACAACACTGAGATTCTACCTCACTCCAGGAAGAATGGCTACTATCAAGAAATCAAGCAATAACAAATGTTGGAGGGGCTGTGGGGAAAAAGGAACCCTTCTCCACTGTTGATGGGAATGCAGACTGGTGCAACCAATGTGGAAATCAGTACAGAGATTCCTCAAAAAACTGGGACTGGAGGTCCCATTGAACCCAGCCATTCCCCTTCTGGTACCTTCCCAAAAGAATTAAAAACATCATACCACAGCAATATATGTGCACCCATGTTCACAGCAGCACAGTTCGTAATAGCCAGATCTTGGAAACAACCTAAATGCCCATAAAATGAGGAATGGATAAAAAAGATTTGGTGTTTTTATACAATGGAGTACTACTCAGCCATTAAGAAGGATAAACTGGAAACTTTTATAGGTAAATGGATGCAACTTGAGAACATACTCATTAGTGAAATAAATAACACACACGTGTAAATATCATATTTCATTAGTATGAGAAGCTGAAAGAAAAACCATATGTATATGTATACAAAAAATAGTTTAGTTATACTACTGATTTCTCTGAGTTCGCTGAAGAGAAAGATTTGTGCTGGTATTATTCGTGCAATTGAATGCAGATGTCTTGTGCTCTGGGTGAATGATTTGGGGATGACAGTGCACAATGTATGTACCATTGTTGCCCCCTGATTGACATATTTTGGTATTTTGTAGTAGTTTTTTTTTTCCTTCTTATTCTTTTCTTTCTTTTTATTCTTGAAATAAAATAGATTTTGGGAAAAAAAATGAACAAGTTTGTTATTCACAGAAATGAAGAATTAAAAATAACCAATGTAAAGAACGGTTTGGTTGTGCTACAATTCTAGAATTAATGTTCCATATTAAAATGAAAACTGTAAAAGAAAATAAAAACTGTAACCTGTTTCAATATAAGATTATTTAAAAAGTAAAAAACTAAATTTGTATCAGTTTAATTATAACTTACATACTTTGATAAAAAAACATAAAATTATATATTGTTTGAAGAGCAAAATGTTTACATATTTTTAAACGCTTCTACAAAAATGTTTAAAACATTAAGCTAAAAATGAACACAAATTCTGTACTTTTGCCCTTTCTGTAAAAAAAATTTCAGCTTTGAAGGAAAAGCAATTTAAATTGTAATGATCCTCCCTTACCCTCATGAATCTTAAAGAATTTCATGACAACAGTAGATGGAAAAGTCATTTTATTTTCTTGCTCTGTTATTTCTTTCACAAGAAATCAAGTTATTTAAAACACTGTACACAAGATCAGGGCTCATTCATTTTACGCTTCTGAGTAAAAACATTCAATTTCCAATAATTAAGAATTTGCTATTAGAAAAGAGCTCACATTTGGTTTCACCGTTGACAGAGATTATTCTCTTGCTAATATAAGAAAGCAAGTAACATAAGATGCTACAAGAGATAGAAGTTACGAATTGTTGACGACTATCATTAATATAAGGTTAAAGAAATTAAGCCAAAAGGGTAAAGATGTTATCTCATGAACCTCTAAGTAGCGGAATCAGTCCAAGACTTATCTTTGTCTGAAGATTTTTTTATATAGAATTGAGCAAATAACCCTCCCTTTTAAAATTATGTTCCTAATATTATTATCTTAAACCACTTAATCTTTTCCTTTCATTAAATCTCCATTGTTATATAACTTTGATCTCAAGCTGTAATGTGTTGCTGAAGTTTTAAATTTTTGTTTTAAATGTATAAACTCAAAACTTCTTTCTCAAGGCATGGGCTGGCACTTTAAGGACCTTCTAGAAATCCAAAAATGAAATTTTATGCTAGTTTTAAATTTCTATTTTTTCTACAGGGTAGAAAACAATTTGTTCTCTCTTTACAACTATAATCCCTTACTGTACAATGTCTAGAATTTGATTTACTGTTAATGAAATAAATTAATTTTAACTAGGTATAAGAAAATGAATTATTTTAGCATTCCTAGACAGAGATAAACAGCATGATTTCAGGAAAATAAAATATCTCCCAATATACAAAAGCCACGGTTACTACTAAAAGAATGCTTTGCTTCATTATTAGTTAATAATTAAAAGAGTTCTTCAGAACCATCTTTGATCCCCACTTGTGGTTTATAAATCTGGCAATTAACCATTCTGGTAAAACTCTTTATTTTTACTTGGTCTTAGGAGTTCTATGAAATCCTGAGTCTAAATTTCACAATAAAACCACTTTATTATTCTTAGTATTTGACAGCGCACAGTAAGTATTCAATAAATATTTGTTTACTCAAGTAAAACTTCCAGGCTCTTAACTCCTTTATATATTTAAAATCAGCTCATTAAGAAGTTTCTATATATTTAGAGGTACCACAAACCTCCAATCTTTACTTTCCCCACTTTCTCTAGAGATGCCTAAATTATGACTGGAATTCTTTGCAATGTTTTTAAATTAATTTGAGGAATATCACTTTCAAGTCTGCATTAACCAAAAAGTCCCCTTCAAATATAAGCAAAGAATGAAATATTTCACATGAAATTTTAATGTCACTTCCACAAAAGATCACATAAACCATTTACTTATTATAGATTACTAACTCTTACATTTCTCCTCCTTAATTGGATAAAATTAAGTTAAACAAAAAGAAAAGACCAGGAGAGGATAAGGGGAGCAAAGGGGAAAGAGAAAGGCAAGGTGGGGGGGAATCTCCTTCCCCAAACATATACACACACAGTTATCATGAAGTAGCTTTATAGCCAAAGATAGTTCACTGGTTTCTAATGCCCAAAACCTGTGAGTGTTAACCGTATCTGGGAAAAGGGTCTTTGCAGATATAAATAAAATAAGGATTCTGAAATAAGATTATCCTGGATTATGTGAGTAGGCCATAAATATCCATACAAGTAGCCTTATGAAAGAAAAGAAGATGAAAATTTAACAGAGAGAAGGCCTGTGAAAATTTAAAAAACACAATGGAAGTAAGCCAGATGTGAAGGTGTATGCCTGTAATCCCAAACTCTCAGGAGACTGAGGCAGGAGGATTACTGTAAGTGTGAGACCAGCCTGGGCTACAAAGTGAGCTCAAGGACAGCCTGAACGGCATAGTGAGACCCTGTCTCAAAAAACAGGGCTGGGGATCTAGCTCAGCGGTCTAAGCACCTGCCCGGCAAGCTCAAAGTCGTGAGTTCAATCCCCGGTGCCGCAAAAAAAAAAAAAAAAAAAAAAAACCAAACCAAACCCCAGAATGGAATGACAATGGTCAAGGAATGTGAGCAGCCAGCAGAAGCTGGAAGAGCCACAGAACAAGTTTCACTAGTGCTTCTGAAGGGAGTGCTGCCTAACCAACACCTTGATTTCAAGACCTCTGGTCTCCAATTGTGAGAGAATACACCTCTGTTGTTTTAAACCTCCAGCTTTGGCAATCTATTACAGCAGACACAGGAAACTAATACAAAAAGCAAGTAAGTTTATGTTTCCCCATTTACTTTTACTATTACCTCTCTGCTTGCACACCATGACCATCTCCTAGCCACATAATTAAATACACAAGCTGAAAACCAATGAAAAATTATGTAAAAGACAATAGAACATGACAGTACATATAGCTGAAAAAATGCTTCCAAACAGTTTCCAAAAATTGGAAAATTTGCCTTCTAATAGAACCGTCATGTAACCAGCACTACTTTAGCTCTCGGTCAAACCCTATGTTTATATAATAGAAGAAATACACAAATAACATAGTAACATCAGCAGTTCTACTACTTTATGGATCTTGAAAAGCCTTACAGATCTTTCCAAAGTCTTGAGAACAAACTCAAGTACTAGAATCTGTAAGACAACACTTAAAATCAGCATATAATCTGTTTGGTATGTTTGGTTGGGAAAAAATATTTACTGCAAGAGAGTTGTGTACCTAACAGATACACAATTTCTCCTTTTTGGTTCATCTTAACTACCAACCTTGGGCAACCTATGCCTCAAAACTGAAGATCTTAGTTATCTATCTTGATCCAACTTCATAATTTGTATTAAGAGTTTTGCAAATAAATAAATAAATAAATAAATAAAACTTTTGCATGACTCTCATGTCATTTTGTGGTATCTATAGAGCAGTATGCTTCTTCATAAAAACATTTGCTAAATATCTAATGATTATTTTTGTAACACTATGCTATGCATTGAATCAAGAATACTGACAGACGTTATGGGATAGTAGTAGATAACCAGAATTTTTGCCATTAGAAAAATACGAGTTTTCTAACTCAACAAATGAGCTTTTTGGGGAGTATTTTTTTTTTCTTCAGGGTTTTTTTTGTCTGTCTTGAATAAAGCCATAAAACTCTCCCTAACAAAACATTCATGGAATATTTTAAGCCAGAAAAAAACCCTGCTGAAACAGAATCCATGATAGACTATACCAAGTTATAAAGATAACATTCTGAAAGAGATCATAATTATTTTTGACGACCGAGTCAAAATTCATGTCAATATCAAAAATACCATTTAAAGGGGGGAAGAGGGGTTGAAAGGAAGGCAGGGGAATGGAAAAGAAAAGAAGAATCAAGATATACCATGTCATTTAAAAAAAAAAAAAGATATAACATGTCCCGGTACAAATTTCCTATGATGAATGCTATTTTTTTTCTTTTGGTACCAGGAATCGAACTCAGGACCTTGCACTTGCCAGGCAGGCATTGTGCCACTAAGCAATATCCCTGGCCTTGATGAATGTTATTATGTATATTTAAAATGCACCAATCTATGGTGGCACACACCTGTAATCCCAGAACTTGGGAGACTGAGGCAGTAAGATCACTGCAAGTCAAGGCCAGCATGGGCTATGCAGTGAGCTGAAGGCCAGTCTGAACTACACAGTGACCCTCTTAAAAAAAAAAAAAGTACCAATAAAATTAATTTTGAAAACAAAACCAAAAATGCCACAGTTATTTTATTACAAAAATAACTATAAACACTAAAACGTGCAGATCAATGAAAATATAAAAGTTTAGATAATCTCGCCAATAAAAGCTATTAATTCTAATTTTAAGCAACAAAGTAAACAATAAAGGTAAAATTTAGAAATTTACTTTCTTGATAAAGTCTCAATTTAGGCAATTTTCCCAGAAGTTCAACCTCCCCAGTCCTGGGATTACAGGCATGTAACACCATGCCCAATTTATTCTGCATCTTGATTTTTGTGGCAGTTCACAATTAAGCATTTATAAAACTCACAGACCTGTACATTTAAAAGAGAGAATCTACTATATATAAGTTATACCTCAAAACTATAATAGAATGTTTAGATTTTTAGAAAAAAAATCATTTATGAAGTTGAATAAAAGTTAACCATAATACAAATAAATACAATTATAAACATAGCTGGACTAATAATTTATGAGTACAGATATTTAAAATGTTGGTTAACAAAATTATAAATATAGGTCAGCAATTTAGAAGTACAGAGATTTTAAACATTAGCTAATAAAATTATAAGGAGAATTACAGGTTATTTATGAGTACAGAAATCTGAAATACAGGCAGCATTAACTGATACAAAAAAAGAGTCTTCCATGAGACAGATGACATATTATATAAGGTCAAATTTTATAAGTTCTTGTTTATTATTTTAAATGTAATTGTCTTACAACAGATACTGTTTCCCTACCTAAATTGCAGTGGCAGAAATCTACCCCTATCTTAAACCATTAATGGCAGACCAATATAACTTACAATAATTTCAGAACCAATTACAACTAACATAAAGTTGGCATTTATATAAAAAAAGAAAGATCTTAGACTTCCAACTCCAGAACTGTTATGTCTTAGCTCCTTTTCTCGTTGCTGAGACAAAATATCCAACAGTCAAAGCTAAAGCAGGAAAGATTTTATTTTAGCTCACAGTCCATAGTCAGCTGGGTCCAAGGCAGGGTAGTATGGCAGAGGGGCATGGCAGAGGACGAACAGTCCATGGCAAAGCAGGGTAGGCAGAAGGCATCAAAGTGTTAAGTGGCAAAACAGCTTCTTTCTGTTCCTTTATATTCCAGCCAAGCTGTCTGCCTTTTGGGTGCTATCACTGACATCCAGGTTGGGGCACCTTTAATCCCAAAATCACATCCTTAATCCCAGCATCACACATGCTAATCCAGCCACCTTCAAAAGGCCCCACCTACGTCCACATGAGGCTTTGGGGGTATACCTAGATAAAAGCCTTAACGTGACAAATTTGTTCTTTAAACCACCCAGTCTGGGTTATACTGTTAAGGCAAACTGAGCACACTAATATAGTTCTTGTACCTTCTCTTAGTTCTTTAGACATAGCTTCGTTTAGTTCTCTGAACATAATTATTATTAAGATAACTGCCTAGGTCTAGTAAGTCCAATATCTGGGGTTCTTCAGGGGAAGTTTCTATTTTACTGCTTTCTTGCCTGTATAGGGGAAATTGTTTCTTTTCAGGTCTTCTAAAATTCTGTTGAAAACTAGACATTACAAATAATTCAACATGGCATCTTGGAAAAAACAGATTCTCCCTCTACCTAGTATTTGTTGTTGCTGCAGCTTAGTTTCTTTTAGTAACTTGTTAGAATTTTATGTAAAGTTTCTTACTGTTTCTTTTAGTAACCATTTTTATGTAGTTTCTAAACATATTCTTTGCTATATGTAGCCACTGAAGTCTCTGCTGTTAGTACTCAGCTAGTGACAGGAATTTCATTAGATGTTTGAAACCAGTAAGTCTCCCTCTCTGTCCATACACACATTAAGACGTACCTTGAACACTCCACCAGCCAATTTACTTTTTTTTTTTTTTTTCAGCACCGGGGATTGAACTCAAGATCTTGCGCTTGCCAGGCAGGCGCTTAGACCGCTGAGCTAGATCCCCAGCTCACCAGCCAATTTATAACTGTGTTAGCCTCCACTCCTGCTCAAGACCTCAAGACCAACCAGAACTGAGAGTTTGGGGCCTTCTTTGGTCTTTCATCAGCATACACATTGCCCCACACTTGTGTATAGCCTTCTAGATTCCCAGAAATCTATCAAATCTTTACAAATCCCCTTATGGCCATCACCTTTTCCAGCTTTTTCTTTTAAGCTTCTGAACTAGCCAGTTGTTTGCCCTGTTACCCACTATTACAGGCACTAGGGGCACTAGAGGCACTAGATACGCTCAGCAATTGCTTCTAATTGTTTTCAAAGAACATAGTGGGGGGGGTACTGTATAAACTCCTAGTCAGGTCAAATACAGACAGTCTTTCAAGGAAACACCAATGAGGTAAAATAATGACAGTTCTCTGGGAATGGAACTTTAAAAGAGCTCCAAACTCATTTTGCCCTTTCCAGCAGGCACTGGTTTACCACAATCGAGGCTTGGTTTTCAAGGCTACCCTGGAGCTGGAGAGAGGGTAGTGGGAAAGGGGCAAGTTAAAATGAGACAAGTTTGCTGATTTTGCCCAGATTCAGCCATTTTTCTTGAATATATGCTCCCAGATTGCTACAAGTCTGTGGTTAATTCCCAATGTTCTGACAAAATTGATTCTGACAAGTTTTTATGAAGAAGTCTGCACATGTTCTTTTTTTGAGAAGGGGTCTAGCTATGCAGTTCAGGCAAGCTCTGAACTCACTATGTAACCCAGGCTGGCCTTGAACTCTTTGTTATCCTCCTGCCTCAGGCTCCTGAGTGCTGGGATTACAAGAGTGTGCCACCACACCCAGTTGTTCATTTTTGCTGACATCTTCTGCAATGAATTTTGAAAGTCCTTTATCTCAATCCATACATTTAATATTTTCATTTTTAAATTTCAATATTTACATTTCTCATTTACCTTTTCCTCTAAAGTTACTAAAAATGCTTAACTTTGAGTATTTCTTCTGTTTAAACTAATCATTAGTTTTGATTGCATTTTTGTGTTAACAATACCTCTCTTTAGCCAGGCATGGTGGCGCACTCCTGTAATCCTAGCACTTGGGAGGCTGAGACAGGAGGATCCTTGTGAGTTCGAGACCAGCCTGGGTTACAAAGTGAGCTCAAGGCCAGCCTGAATGGCATAGCAAGACCCTGCCTCAAAAAGATAAGGGCCAGGGACTTAGCTCAGTGGTGTAAGCGCCTGTCTGGCAGGCACGAGGCCGTGAGTTCGATCCCCAGTGCCGGAAACAAAACAAAACCAAAAAAACAGTACCTCTTTCATAGTATTAATTTTCCTCAAATGACTGATAAATCTAAGTAAGTAGTACAGCTAAACAATTTTTCCTCACAATGCATGACAACCTTTGCTCACCCATTGGTGCACACAGGCTCCAGTTATTTACTATAACCATCTCTCTTAACTATGGAAGAGAGATGAAATATTCCGTTAGGTATTGTCTGCAGGTAATTCATTTCCTAAATATGAATCCTTGTTTCTTCTAAGCAACACAAATAATGTGGGATATGGTCGATTTTCAGTACCAAAACTTTCACTTTAGACAGGAGCTATCTATCATGGCTTTAACTTGAGGAAAAGCACAGTTACCTACTCTGCCTTCTCCTTTGTCTTTGTTGTAAAGGTCTAGAGTAACTTCAGGCTGTATTTGCTTCTTTCTCTAGCCTCAAAATCCACTCATTTCTAAAGTAATTAATGTTTATTATGTGTCAGGCACTAGTCTAGGTACTAGGAATTCAGTGATGAAAACACAGTCTACTGCCTCAAGAAACTTATTCTAATGAGTAAATAAATATTGTACATAAAGTAGTATAATTTCACGAAGTGATAAATACTACTGGAAAAGGATAGAGAATGACAAAAGGGAAGCTATTTCAGCTGGGATGATAATTTCTCTGAGGTGGTAATCTATTAGCAGACATTTGAATAATGAAAAAGAGAGTGCTCTAAAATATAAAGGAAGGCTTTCCAGAAGGGAACAAGTGTAAAGAAACTGAGAGGGTAACATCTTGGTATACAGCAAAAAGGCCAATATTAGCAAGTTAATGAGTTGTAAGAAATGAGGCCTGAGAAGTAGACAAGAGCCAGATACAGAACTTTTAACACATGACATTGGGAAGTCAATGGGCATTAAGCAAAAGAATGACATAATTTGATTTACATACACTAAATGCTATGTGGCAAATATATGGCTCTCCCTAGACAGATTGTTCAAAGTATTTGAAGATTCAAGAGACAAACACATGCTCAAAGTAGAGGACAAAAGCCAAGAAATTGATGAATGCCACAAGCGCCTTTCATTGTTTCTATTTGTTTACTTAGAATCTGGTACATTTCTGAAATTTCTACATATACTTTCTGCTATGATTTCTTTGCCTAGTTTCTCTATCAACTCAATCTCACTGTTTCCTATTCTTCAAAACTCCATTAAAGTTTCATCAGCTAAAGGCAACCTTTCTTGATTTATGTCTTTTTTTTTTTTTTTAATCTAAGATACTTAACAACATATCCACTCAGAATTCTTTGTGCTGGGAGACCTGTAAATGTAGACATGAATAGCCAGCAAAACCATAACTCTGTTGACCTCACTTAAGGCTGCCTTTAGTGTGATCCTAAGAGGCTTTCAGCTCTCACAGCCTGGGAAACAGCACAAATTACATTTCTATGGCCAAAAAGGCTACAACCACCCACACTACATCTACCTCATGTAGTTTCTGCAGACAGACAAAAGACTACGATGGTCAACTCCTTCCATAAATAAACAGACCAGCCAACTGACTGTGGTAAAGTTGGCAAATTCTTGTGGCTACTTCATTTGGCAGGCATGACTAACATATCATGGTATTGTCAGCTGTAGGAATATTTATAGTAAACTTTACACTTAGTAAAATAGATCGGAACTTACTGAGAAAGTCATATGTTTGTGTGCATGTTGTATCAAATTCTTAATAAGAAAAATTAGTATTGCTTTTACAATTTCTAATATTACTTCTTAAACTATCATCCTATTATGTTGATAAAACTATCTCTAATAAAAATCAACACAAGCATTTCCCCCTTGATTCCGATAAAACAAAGAGATGTATTCCACAGGAAAAATCCAAAACCATGGTAAACTGGAAGAGAGGGGAATTAATCTGAATTTGCTGTGTCAAACTAAGTTTAGTAATAGACCAACAGTCTTCCAAAACATTCTTTCCAGCTCTCCTCAGACTTCTCTTCCAATTTTTGTAACTTGTCAGTGGCAGAACATTAACATTTAGATTCAGACTCTACAGAAGTCAAAAACTCTCAAACTTATCTTCCTTCTCCTTTAATCTGTGACATAAACATTTCTAAGAGAATCATATTTTTGTAGGTATCATGGCCTGCCAGATATTATACTCCAACATGAATATTCTCAAAATGTGTTGCTTCTAGTTATAGAGAGAAAGTTGTACTCCATCATTTCATTCATTTTCTAACATTCTATATGTATCTCATCTATGTATCAATCTTATATATCAAACAGCTCTCCAGTATTTGAATAATATTTACTATATATTATGCCAATAAAACTAAGATTGTTGAAATGTACACAATTCTGTCTGTCAACAGCACAAGGCTGGGCGTGGAGGGGCACGCCTGCAATTCCAGCACTTGGGAGGCTCAAACAGGAGGATCACTGAGTTCAAGACCAGCTTGGGCCACACAGTGAGTCCAAGGCCAGTCTGAACTACATAGCAAGACCTGTCTCAAAAAAAAAAGCTCTACAAAATTTAGGTTTAGTTCTCTGATTAATGTGTTAGTATCAAATTTACCTGTTCCTTCAAAAATCTGATAAGACAAAAAAGCCACTGCTCATAATTACGGTGTTACAATTTCAGTCCAGGGAGTAAGGAATAGTGATGCAAGTTTTAACTCTCGTTATTTTAATAACTTTCATTATTTTACTATTTTCAACAAAGTCATCCCTATAAGATTTGGTAAAGGCCAGGGATATATATAGCTCAGTGGCACAAGCACCTGCCTGGCAAGTGCCAGGTTGTGGGTTAGATCCCCAGTACCCAAAAAACAACAAAAAAAGGCAAATATAAGGTATTTCTGGAGCATAAACTGTGGAGCCAGATTATTTAGGTTCAAACACCAGCCCTGAAACTAATGAGTGATGTGGGATCTTAGGCCAATTATTTAACTTCTCTAGGCTTAAATTACTTCATCTGTAAATAATAAGTCTTTCTCAGAAGCTTGTCATAAGAATTAAATGAGTTAGTATTGCCAAACTCTTCAAACAGTGCCTAGCACACAAGCAAGATGTGTTTGTTAAAGAAAAACAAGCCGGGCCTGGTGGCACATGCCTGTAATCCTAGCACTTGGGAGGCTGAAGCAGGAGGATCACTGCAAATTCAAGACCAGCCTGGGCTACAAAGTGAGCTCAAGGCCATCCTGAACGGCATAGTGAGACCCTGTCTCAAAAAGATAAGGGCCAGGGATTTAGGTCAGTGGCCCAAGCGCCTGCCTGGCAAGTGCAAGGTTGTGAGTTCAATCCCTGGTGCCGCAAAAAAAAAAAAAAAAAAGAAAGAAAGAAAGAAAGAAAGACAAACAAATAAATAACTTCAACATAAGATAAACAGAAAAAAAAATCTAGCCTTGAGTAAAGGTCAGGCCACTAGCTAGTTCCTCATAGTTTTTCCAAAGACAAAATATTAAAATATTAAGGGTAAAATCCAAATGATTCATATGAGAGATTTAAAAACCTGGGCACTATGGTAGTCCCGCTAACCTTTGTTACTTGGCTTTGATTTCAAAATTCTACACAAGAATTTTTCCATATAAGTCCTCAAGAAAAGACATTTTCAAGCTCCTGAGCAATATCACATTAAATGTCAATAATGTTCTGTTCAACAAATATAGAGAACTCATCATAGTACCAAATACTCTCAGGAGATCCAACTGTGAGTTGATACTATTAATAGCTAACATCTATGGAATGCTTTTTATGGGTCAGGATGTTCTAAGTACTGTTAACATACTATTATTTTAATCCTTTCAATATATCCGTAAGATAGATATTATTTATTATCATCACCATTTCACAGATGACAACTCTAAGGCACAGAGAGTAACTTGCCCAAGGTTATATACCTAGTAAGTCACAAACCTGAGATGCAAGCTCAGGCAGGTTAGCTTCAAAGTCTGAGTTCTCAAACCACAGCTATGTGTCTCAAGATGGAATATCACAAACAATGTAAATGATTTTAAAAGCTGAACAAACTAAAAATGTATGCTACCGTCACCAACAGCCAGGATTCATAAGCCAAGTAATGAAAAGCTACTCAGAAGGCAAATTTTCTTCTTTACCCTTTTTCATTCTCATTCTTAGGTCTCCCAAGTGAGTATGAGTGAATGCAAGTGAAAGGCTTTAAATAGTGCCTGGTACATAGTAAGCACTCATTAAGTGTTAAGAGGTAGCACTGGTAAAAATAGTAGTGTATGCCTGCTGACCCTATCTCATTCTAATAGCTAAGATAGGCCAGGAATTGTTGATATCTATACCATCTTTTCCTCTCTGTGATTTCAAGAAATGATCTGGAACAATAAATAAATGTAGTACACCATCACAAACTTTGAAGACTCCTCAACTGTGCTACTTTCATTTGACCATATACACTGACCAAACTGCTTTATTCCTCGGACCTCTTTTTCTTGGTTTACAAAGCCTGGAGTAGGGCCAGAAGAAAAGTAGAATAAAGCAGCTTTGTAACCTTTTGGCTAGGTGCCAAAAATAGAAACAATGTTTGCAAAAAGCTACTGAACAGACCAACTTTGTTAGATGGAAACTAGCAAAGTATTCTGATAAAAACTCTGTAAAACAGCATTTTCAGGCTCACCATTCTAGATTAATGCAGTTTTAAAGTCATAGGCCTAGAGACAATAAAGAACAGAAAAGACAGTAATGATAATCAGAGGAAACAGGGCCTCCTCACTCAACTGATCTACACAATTCTTTACCTTAAAAACTTTACAGAATTAGGCAGACATTGTGGTACACAGCTGTAATTCCAGATTTCAGGTGGCCAAGGTAGGAAGATTAAGAGTTTGCCAGTCTAGGCTACATAGTGAGTTCAGTGTGGGCCTAAACTACACAATGACATTTTCTCTCAAAAAACCAAAAAGTTTTACAAAGACAAACTGTGTTTTAAAGAAGAGGTAGGGGAGGGGGCAAATACCATTGCCAAGCAAGGTAAGCTGAGCAAACCTGTAATCCTAGGTACTCAGGAGACTGAGGCAGAAAGATCCCAGACTGGGCAACTCAGAGGGACCCTGTTCTCAAAAAGAGCTAAGATTATAGCTCGGTGGCAAAGCACTTGACTGGCACCACTAGATGACCTCAAAAACCAAGAACAAACAAAAAAATTCACACACAGAGAACATATATACAAATGCCATAAAGCAAAGACATTTGTCTACCTAGTAAATGCTACCAAATATGAGCGATAGCTACTCTCTTTGGAAAGCTCTAGTTCTCTCTCTCAGGAATACTCAAGTGTTGCTTCATCACTACTGTTGCCTAACCCACAGCAAAGGAAGGTCTAACTCTTATTTTAAAATGCAAATTTTAAATTGCATACTTTATTTTAAATTACCATCAGCTATTTCCTTAATTTGACATCTTTAAGAGAAAATCTGCAGGGTGCACTGACACACACCTATAATCCTAGTACTCAGGGATACTGAGGTGGGAGAATCACAGGTTCAAGTCTGTCTGGGCATTTTAGCAAGACCCTCTCTTAAAATAAAACATAAGGGGGTGGGGGACCTAGGATTTAACACCCAGTAAGGGAGTGAGCAGGGATTCAGTAAAATAGCAACACATGAATTATATGAATATCTAAATATGTAACAGATCTATGCACTACTTTTTAATCCTAAAATTTTTTCTGAAGTCTGAAATATTCCAAAAAAATTTCATACACTTATACAGCGAGTCTCTGACTTTACAAACATTCACGCTGCAAACTTTCACAGGTGCACTGTGTAAGATTCACAGGTGTGCTGTGTAAGATTCACTTTGTTGGATTAGGAACAAATAATCTGACATATGAACATTCTCCAGAACGTAACTTGTAAGTCAAGGACTTACTATATTTTGGATTTGCAGTCAATACAGTGAGATGAGCATATTAATATTGAACTAGTACCAAAAATTAACATAGAAACTAAACAATAAAGTTCAATTCCACCTGAGAGCTAGTCATTCTAATTTATTCCTGTAACACTGCTGATGTCAACAAACTACCAATTGACCTAAATTCACTAACCCCTACATTATTAAATTTCAGATGAAAGAAAACTACTGAAATATTGAAAGACAAATTGATTATCAAACTCACATATAAAAGAGAATTACTTTGAACCAAAAGATAAATGTTAAAGTAAAAGAACACTCTAAATACCAAGTAAATCACCACAACAAAGTTTACTCTTTTCTGCTCCATAACAGTATTTTCCCATCAAGAAGGAAAAAAAAAAAAAAACAACATTCAAGATAAAAGGTACTATTAGGTCAGGCATGGTGGCTCACACCTGTAATCCCAGCACTTGGGAGGCTGAGACAGGAGGATCATTGCAAGTTCGAGACCAGCCTGGGCTACAAAGTGAGCTCAAGGCCAGCCTGAACAGCATAGTGAGACCCTGTCTCAAAAACACAAGGGCCGGAGATCTAGCTCAG
>RJWT010003076.1:20640-37984 GCA_004365215.1 Cuniculus paca | reverse complement strand
GCTCTGTGGACCTCAGTCAATTACTGCTGACAAAGTCTGGAGGCCTACTCCAAATGTCTGCCAAAGAAAAACATGAAAAATTCATACTGATGGTCGTAGATTAGAATCATTTAAAGCCCTTCTTCCTTTCCTTGTCTCATTCTTTTATATTTTAATTATTTTCTCTGGAAAAAAAGAAATTAGGTGAAGTTGGTATTTTATAAATCTAACCAAATATGTCTTTTTTTCTGTAGTATGATTTGACAAAAATATATAGTTGTATTCTGTTTCCACAATGAGATCATACTTTAAAGGTACAAAGTATCTTTCTCATAATTCCCTAAATATGACTTTGTTTCAATTTGTGAGATTTAGTGCTGGGTTTATGTGTAAAGAAAGCATCAACCCATAAGAAGTTACATGGTTTCAGGATGTCTTAGTTACTTTTTCTTCCTTGCTGAGACAAACACCTGACACCAAAATGAGGCAAGGAAAGGTTTATTTAGCTCACAGTTTCTGGAGATCTCAGTCCATAATCAGCTGGCTCCAAGGCAGGGTGGCATGCACTGGGGCAACACTTCAAGGCAGCAGCCAGAGCAAAACGGGGCAAACCCAAGCCTCTTCTCTACCCTTAAATTGTACACAGGCCACCCCCCCCAAACCTTCAGAGTGGGTATAACACTCACAAAATGTCCTTGCCCTCCTTTGCACAGGATGAGGATATTTACAAAGTTAGAGCCCTGGCTCCCTGCTGAGTCTCTCAGTTAAACTTCTAAACTTCTCAAGTTGACACAATGTAGTAACCATAAGACAGGACCTCAAGGAGTGTCAGCTGGGCTTTTTCCTTTGCAAAGAATAAGGGAGAAGTGAGGGGCTGAAAAGGCAGGACCTGTTCATCATGCTCCTAAGAATGCTTTCAGTTCAGAGCTCTGTGGAAAAGAACAGTTTATATATGTTTCACCACCTTTTAAATAGTTGTAAAAATTGAACACTAGTCCTTAATTTCCTTAATGCTTCTATTAGAGAAACATTATAATATTATAGATTATTATAATAAATTGTATGTATGGTTGGTTTGGTTTGGTTTAGCTTTGTAGTACTAGGGATAGAACCCAGGGCCTTTGCACTGAGCTATATCCCTGGTTCTTTTTTAATGTTTCACAATTTTGAGTTATATGATACCTACATGACAGACTTTCATAAATTATCTCAGTGCTTTATGCCCTCAAGAAATTTTCTTCAGAAGAGTATCTTTTTGGTTCATATCTTGCATTCTAAGTACAGGGATGATTGTACTTTGAAGATAACCATGCACAGTGTATTAACTATCATTATTCTCTTACGTTGTTATGAAATTTTGTTTTACTGTTTCATAAAATAAAATTGAACATTTTGGTTATGCCAAAAAAAGGTTACCTATAGAAAATCTATCCAAAAATACTAATTATTTTATGTAATTAATCCTATGGTGATATGATTAAGTGTATTTTAAAATAACAATATACTTTTTTACTATACTTTTTCTTCACTTGTCTGATTTCTACAGGCAGTACTCCTCTTTACTAATGTTTATGTAATTGTTCATAAGAAATGGTAGTTCTGAAGTAGGATGTTATCTTTTTTGAGATAAAGCAGGAATTGATAGCCATAAACTTGGTGTAGTTTTAAGTCAGGTTCGGTACAGATATTAAAATTACAAGCTGTCTTGACTTATTTCGAACTTGTGTACCGTTGATTTGGTGACCCACGAAAATTTAATAAGAAAAACAAGCAAATGGAAAATAATGAAGTGATAGCTTTTCTATTTATGTTGCAAACACATACATTTTACATAAAATAAAGATGTTTAGTCAGTAGTTCTCAAACTTTTAGAAGTTTATTAAAAATACAAATCCTCGGGCCGGGCATTTATTTAGCCCAGCAGTTCAAGCACTTGCCTGGTAAGCATGAGGTGGTGAGTTTGATCCCTGGTACCAAAAAAATGAATAAATAAATAAAAATACAGATCCTAGAGTTCCACACCACATTTACTAAAATTATCGCAGAGGTTGGGGTATAAACCCTGGAACAGTTTCACAGCAGACTCTCCTAGATGATCCTGAAATAGGGTTCAGATCTTTTCTTAATTGGGATATTTTAAAATAAGATTTATTTCAAAAGAAAATTAATTATATGAGAAAAGAATGAAGGTCAGTTTATAGGTACTTTGTAAGTTGCTTGTTATCCTGTGAGGAGTAGAACTGTTTATTTGTTGTTTATCCGTTGTTGTTTTCCTCTGTGTAGATTTCATCCTTTGTTGTTTATTTGACTTCATGAATACTGCCTTGGCAGTTTAATATCAGTGATGTGTGGGCAGGGTTAGGAAACAAAGCCAAAAAGTCCATGTCTTCCTGGAGTTAGTAATAATGCAACTGAAGATGTTACTCACAAAGAAAATTACACTGCTCATCAATCATCAGGACATATGCTATGAGTTGTTTCCAGTAATGATGATAGTGTTTTTTTGGATCTTGTCTTAGTTACTGTTCTCTTGTTGCTGAGCCAAAATCACACCACCCAAAGTTAAAGGAAGAAAAGTTTATTTAGCTCTCAGATTTTAGAAGTTTCATTCCATAGTGGGCTGGCTCCAAGGCAGGGCAGCAGAGGAGAATCAGTTCATGGTAGGCAGAAGGTAGCAAAAGCAACAAAGGGGACAGTAAGCTGCTTTCTGTCTCTCATGTTGTATCCAGGTTGCTGGGATTAGGGCAGTACCAAACCAATCAGTGGACTGACTTGGTAATCATTCACCTTCAATCTGAGCACTGTACCATCAATCAAATCACACACTCTAGATTCAGCCTCCTCTAGATTCAGACACCTCTGAAAAAGCCTCACCTGTGATTGCTTGAGGCATTGCATCTAAACACAAGGCATAACAGATTTTTTTTTAACATCTCCATCATGATAGCTTTTTCAACTTTGCAGAATTCTAGGGCCTCTCTTGAACATAAAATGCATTTTTCTCAGTGAGAAGCTCACTAGGCTCTTTGAGATTGGTTCTGAAACCTCGTTACTGTCATAGTCTACCCATTTTAACCAACCTACAATCTGTTTTTTTCTAATACAAACTTGATATTCAGATATTTATCTGATGTTGGTGTTTCTAGTTCTGGAATTTTTGTATGTAAGCATTTAATAATGAATTTTGATTCATTGTTTATTTTAATTTAGTCTTATCAATAATGTATTTTATTAATGGATAAAATGATAATTATGTAAAGGAAATTGTTAGAGTATTTATAATAATAAGACTAAGATATCATTTTAGGGAATTTACATTCTGGACATAGTATTTTTCCTGTTCCCTGAGTAATTACTAGTGTGCGTATTAGTTACATTTGTAACATTATTGCCATTTTATTTGAAGATACTTGTGCAATTGCTTTCATCTCATGTTTATGGCAGACTTTACCTATGTTGCATACATTTAAGCTCATCTTGGATTATGGCAGTGGGCTTGGTTTACCAGAACTGTTTTAGCTGTCTTACCTGTCTATCGGGTAACCTAACATCTTTCCTCAGAATCAGCTACTGTCTCTGATAATCACACACAAGTTGCCTTGTCTGCTCCTGATGTTTTCAGCTTTACACATCTTGAAGTTGTTTCTCATATTGAGACTTCCTTTTTGAAGAATTGATCTAGGAAGTTTGCATGTATTTAAATCCCTAGACAATTAGCATATTCGAAATTATGACACTTAAGAAAATAATAAAAGCCATCAATAAAATGCTTTTATTTTTATCTGGAAGCATGGTGAAATATTTACTAATGTACAAAAGAAACAGAGGCTATGAATGACTACTATCACTTTGTGAGAAGCAGTGATTATTACTGTGTACCTTTTAGGAATTGATGTCCAGTCAAGCAAAAACTAGAAAATGAAATAAATTCATAATACAGTGTTCCTTACCTTGTTGTTTCAGTACTCAAAAGATTACCAAAGCCAAATTGGACAGGTAGTTAGCCAGCTGTTAGCAATCATTTGCCCTTAAGAGGGGCAGGACCATGCTGACAGTAAAATGTCTTACTACTTCTCATGGTTAAGACAATTTTGAATACTATTTAGAATGACAAGAGATGAGAAATTTAGAAGATTTAGTAATTTTTAAGCTCTGTGATTATCAAATGCCAAGATATAGGTTCAACCTGGATTGCGTATGGAACCGAGGGTAGGTACTCTTAAATTGGCCTACAACAAACATTTAAACAAAGGTGATAGACCCTGCTCCCAATATGGGCATTGGTTTACAATCATGATTAATTACTTATGTTATTTACAATGTATTATGTTCTAAAACCTGACCTGTGATCTCCTAAACGGCCATGTGTTTAATAGAGACTTGTAGTACTGTTTGTTCATTTAAGGGATATGACTTTTCTCCTCTCCCACTTCTGGAATTAAAACAGTCCTCTGTTTCTAAGGACTTTTAATCAAGTCCTACCCTGCTTCAGCTGCTGCATAAAGCACAGGGGTTCTTTAATTGGTTTGGTGGACATGTTTACTGCACCCTGCATAGTTTATGAGTGTTACCTTGCATGGTTAGTCTTAGATCCAGGCTTCCATGTGCAGAACACAGCATGAACTGACATAGCTGCTTTGTTGTTTGCATGTTGGTGGACAGTATTCAGACAAATGCATTACTCTAAAGTATTTAAGAATTTCTACCCAGCTTTTCCCCATCTTGGACCCGTCTCACCTTGTGGTTTTACTCTATAAAAGTCTCTAGAAAAGCCAGAGTCTTTGTCAACCCACTCGGGACCCCTTCTGTCTCTCTCTCAGACAGAAGCTTTCTTTCTCTCAGTAAATATATTCTGCTCATTAAAAAAAAATCTTTTTTTAAAACCCCTGTCTTTTTATTTTTTAGGGGAATTGTTCTAGTAAAGTTTGTTTTTGACTTTTAGTCAGGATTAGCTAGAAGACCTAAGGAAGCGCCTATTTTATTTTATATTTTTCTCTATGGATCCCTGTTCCTACAAAACCATGGAAAGATCCTACATGACTTAATGCTAGGGGATGGTGATCTACTTCCCCCTTGCATACTGTGCTGAAGACATAATCCCTGCTCGATATCCCTTATTCTTAAAATTTTCACTTGCACTGTTACCTTGTATTAAACAACTGTATTTGGCTTGCCTGGCAGAGTTTAGTAACATAAGGCTACTGGTCAATTTTTGAGAATGCAAGTCATAATTTTTCTGGAGGTCAGGGGGTGGCCAATTTGACAGAATATGCACCAAAACTCTTAAAGAGAAGCCTACTCAATTTTTCTATCTTCAGGAATATATTCCAAGGAACCAATTAAAGATACACATAACAAGATCTCTAAATTCATGAAAACATGATTAACAGATTTGACATAAGGTTAAAATATGCATAGTGAAGGGGTTAAAAACAAACTTTACTAGACAGATTCCCCTAAAAAATAAGACAGGAATTTTTAAAAAAGATTTTTAAAAAAGACAAATTAACCTTGAGACAAATTACAGAGCTATAAAAAATGCACATAAGGAATAAAATAGACTTGAACTATCAAAAAAAAAGAATTTCTACTAAAACTAACAATATTTTTGCTTAAGTTTATGATGACACTCAGCACCAACTTTAACCAATAAAAGTTTTGGTTCCTAAACAGATGTCATTCCTATTAAATTATTGTTAATAATATAATGATTTAAAATCATGACCAGGGGCCAGGGATATAGCTCAGTGGCACAGCACCTGCCTGGCAAGTGCAAGGTCCTGAGTTTGATTCCCGGTATCAATAAAATAAAATAAAAATCATGCCCAGAAATGCATAATAATTATAACTTAAATTTGGATAATATTAACATTTTCTAAATAGTTTTCAATAGTTAGTCATGTAAGCCTCATAATAATCCTTTTGGAGTCTGTTAGTAAATTAATAGACACCATATAACTAATAAGTATCAAAACTTAAAAATCACATTTCCAAAATCCAAGTCAGTTACTCTTTCTTCTCTTTCAATAATATGTATTATAGTACTTTATAGGCTACAGAGCAATTTTTACATAGCCAATTTGAACTTTATTAAAAATTGTATGTCTACATGCAAAAGAATGGAATTGAACTGTTATTTTACATCATTACCCAAAAACCAATTCAAAATGGATTAAAGGTTTAAATATAAGATCAGAAACCATAAAGCATCTAGCTGAATGCATGGGGAAGCTGCTTCATATTGGTCCTGGCGATGATTTTGTGACTATGACACCAAAAGCTTAGGAAGCCAAAGCAAAAATAGACGAGTATAATTACACCAAACTAAAAAATCTTCTGATAGCAAAGGAAATACTTGACAGAGTAAAAAAGCAGCCTATAATATAGGAGAATTTATCTACAGATCACAGATCAGTGACTAAATCCAAAGTATTTAAGGATCTCTTAAAACTGATAACCTGGTTAGAAAATCAACTAAAGAATAGACATTTATCCAAAGAAGACACACAGAAGACCAACAAATAAGTGAAAAGATGCTCAACATCACTAATCATCAGGGAAGTGAAAAATCAAAACTCAGTGAGATCTCACCTTACACTTGTTAGATTGTTATAAATTGTAACAAATGTTGGTAAGAAAGTGAAGAAACTGGAACCCTTAAGAGATTGCAGAACAGTATAGCCACTGTGAAAAACAGTGTGAAAACTCCTGAAAACATTCAAAATACAGCTATCATGTAATACAGCAATCTCATTTCTGGACATTTATCCAAAAAATCAAGGTCTCAAAGAGCTACTGGCATTCCAGTGTTCATTGCTGTCCTATTCACAATAACCAAGAAGTGTGAAAACCTAAAGAGCCACCAACAGATGAATGGATAAAGAAAATATGGTATGTCCATGCAATGAAATATTATTCACTCTGTAAGAGTAGGGAAATTCTGCAATAAGCAGTAACACAAATGAACCTGGTAGACATCCTGTTAACTAATGTGAGCCCATCACAGAAGGGGAAATACTGCTTGATACATATTTAAAATAATCAAATTCATGAATTAGAGAGTAGAAAGGTTGCTGGGGGCTGGGAGAACAAATAAATGGGATGTTACTAATCAACCATCATAAAATCTCAATTATAGATAAATTTCTGAAATCTGATGTACATGTTGTGTATAATCACAATACTATGTATATACATTTAAAAGTTTGGTGAGATGAGAGATCTCATGTTTTCTTAACACAAAATGGTTTTTGACAAGTAGATCCTTTATATCATTTTCACTTTTCTCTCTTAGAACAAGTAATTAGATACAATAAACTAAGTATTAAACAGATAGACAATGATTGAGGGTGCTTTTTTGCAGTTATGGCTCTCTGCAGAACTGAGTAACACGGAATGGATTATCTCCCAAATAGACTTACAACCCACATGGCAAACTCATCCTGGAAGAACAGAATTTTTTACCTTTCTGATATTACCCAAATTGACCCAAGATGTGACAGGTGTTGGCTTGGAGCAAAAATCTAGGGACAGTCAAGATACTTGTGTAGAGTGAAATCCTGTATACAGTCCGGAAACAGATTGATGGAATTCACCCAGGATAGGACAGCAAAAGCAAGATGAGAGACAGAAAATGGGGCTGCAGCAATAGCAGAGCATAAAGGGGTGTGTCCAGCATGGCTGGAATTGTAGAACCCCTCGCATTGGAGATGACTGTCTCAGGAGATGGGCCCTACTTCCTGTTTGCAACGGAATATGCTGGAACCTTTCTGACCTCTGGATTTTATTTTTATTCAGCCTCGTTAGAGTACTTTTCTTCAAGTATTTCTTTGACTAGCTGATTTTTATCCTTCAAGTCTCAAAATGCATTTCACTTTTCCAGAGGAACCTTTCCTGATGAACCTATTCAAAGTAGCATTCTCAGTTACTGTATGTGCAGTCACCTTGTTTTGTAGTACTGGTCATTATCTCGTTGAATGATTTGCGTGTCAATGTCAGGCTTCCCCGTGCATATGCGAACTAGGACCCTGTCAGGCTTATTCACTGCCGTGTCTCCAACACTAAAGCATGACCTCTGATACATGTGGTAAGTCCTAAAGAAAGGGATAGTGATCTAATGAATGAATTTAGGGCAGCAGGCTTCATAGACAAGAGGAAAGTGGCAAGACAGAAAGGAGCTGTCATTTGTTGAGCACTACTCATGTGTCAAATGTTGTTTTAGATGTTTTGTCAAGTATCATTCATTCTTCTAATGAGGATACTGGCTCTCTTTTGATGAAACTCAGATTTAGTAAAAGTAAGTAACTTCCTCACTGTGACAACTGGCCTGGTAGCAGTTGAGTCTTAAGAAGATCTGAACTGAGAGTTCATGTCAGGTTGAGTTTCTGATTCCATGAGAAAGAACATACTCATCAGACTGAAAAATCTCACGAGATATTCTTAGATGCTAGTGATGTGTTCTCTAGATTGTTGCAGGGAGAAGGAAAGTACCACAGGGACTAGAGCAAAATCACATTCCCTGAGTCATTAGAGTTCTGCAGTACTGTGGATTTTTGCTGGTTCAGGTTCTATGTTATCTTCTTTCAATGAAGATCAGAATTCAGTTAATGTATTCATAAGATTGTTTTTCTGAATCTCAAGCAGGGATCAGCAAACAGTGATTCTTTGACAAAATCTATCCTATTGCCTGTTTTTGTAAGTAAACTTTTATTGGAATATAGCCATCACGAGTATTTACCGTCTTTGTCTGCCTTTGGACTACAATGGAAAAGTTGAGTTACATGACAGTGATGATATGGCAAAGCCTAAAATATTTACTGTGTTCTTTTATAGAAACTTTGTCAATCTTGACTATGCTTAACAACAGTCTTAAACATAGTTAACAACAAAACAAAAGAAAATATAAAACCAACTCTTCCAAAAAGCCAATAACCAAAAGGTACAATTTTACAGTTATTAAATCTTTAGCTGACTTTAAACATCTAGCCAAGGATTTGACAGCCACTAATTCCCTATCCTGCCCTAATTCTCTGTATTTTTACTTTTCAAATTGTGTGACTGTTCATTCAGGTGGGATAATTACTCTCATAGGAGGTAACAAAGTGACTTACATTTTAATGGATCTTTAATACTGTGCCATCAAACTGGAAGATACGGCCACTGGCTTCATACAATCATTTATGTTCTGTATTTCGAATTCTGTCTCAAAACTAGTGTTTTCAAAGTGGACTTCCTTTATAATGTAGAGTCACCATGTGAGTGCAGCATTTCTTGTTTCATTCTCAAACACACCTAATTGGAAAAGTCATAATATATGAATATATAAGGGAAGTGGAATATTTTGCTTCATTTTATAATCAAGTAAAGCAAAAATTACATATGTACTTATTTGGTAAAATGACATAATGGTAATGATGCTGTCTCCCTTTGACAGGCTCTTTCCTAGCTCAGGCTCACTGTTATAATACCAGTGGGGTCATCAGTCAGAAAGAACCTGGAGTCTCATAGTTATTTTGCTCTGCTCTCCACGAAAAGCCTTAAGTCCCTTTGCACTTTTGTTGACAAGTAGAAATGTGTGTGAGTGTGTTGAACAGGACAAAGAGCAAAAGAAAAGAAAATTCAAGTATCTTTTTGTGGGACTTCAGACTCACAGAAGAACTGGATGTGAATGAGTGGGTAGATTGCCCTTCTTCCTGTATTATTTCCCTTTTTCCTACTGCTGAGCATAGCCTTCTGACACATAAGAGACCTTCAGTGAGAATCTGTGAACCTGTATTTCAGTTGACTTCCAGGAAAGAGCATGAACAGAGATAGAGAAGACAGGGAGCAAGGTATTTTGGGTAACAGTGATCCCCTTTGACAACTTACATAGAGGGGCATTTAGATTGAAGAACCACAAAGGTATTGTAGGTCATATATTCAAGGGCACTTGATGCTATAAGGAATTTGATATTCTAAAGGCAAAAGGTGTAGTTAAGAATTTTTGGAGAAAAATGGTATGACTGAAGTTCCCACTTAGAAAGTTAATTTTTGTGGCATCAAATGGAATCAGATCGAGACCAGATAGTTGGAATCGTGAAGTCAATTTAAGAGATTTTTTCCAGTGTCCACCTAACAGAGACCTGAAGCGGAATAGTGGCACTGGGAATGAAGGCCACAGAAGAAAACTAAATAGAGTTCGTAGAATTTTATAGTTGAATAAAAGTTAAATGCTCTAAAGTTTTAACTTACCGATGACTGGAAGAAGGTGGTGAGTTTAACCAAAACGGGGCAGTCAGGAGGAGGAGATGGCTTTGGAAACAAATGGCCATGTTCATCTGTTCATCCTTGAACAGCTTGAGGTTCCGCTGTTGGTGTCAGACGCACGTGGAGGAAGCCAGGCAACTTGTGCATGTGGGACAGAAGTTCAGACAGGTAGCCTAGTACCTGATTTGCCCTGATGTTTTATCTAACAGGACTGTTATCTCACCCTCACTCTTTACTAATAAATTGAGTATTATTTTCTCTTCTGGAGTTTGAAAGATAAGGAATTTCAGAGTTTTGTTGTTACTACTGAGAAATCTTATCAATTGTTTCTTTTTAGGTTGCTTTTAACATTTTTCCAACTACGTAATATTTCATAGTTTTATTTCAGTGTGTCTAGGTGTAAATTTATTTTTATTTATTCTGTTTGGACTCATTTTGCATTCTGAAGCTGAAGATTTCCTTAGCTTAATACATCCTAGACAGTTTGCAGACATTAACACGTTGATACTGCCTCTTTTATCCTCTCAATTATAAGTATGTGTTGAATCTTCTGCTTCTATTTTCCATTTCAACAAAGCCTCTAAAAAGGGAAAATACTGTTTTTTCTCCATATTCATCTGAAATCAATTCATGAATTTTTCCTTTACATTAAGCAGTGTATTAGTCACTTTCCTGTCACTGAAAGCAAATACTCGGCATTCACAACTTAAAAGAGGAGCTGTTCATTTTTCTTCATGGTTTCAGTTCGTTCAGTCCATGGTTTGCTGGCTACAAGCTGAATAGCATTGTGGAGGGAGATTCCAGAGAAGCTGCTCACCCCATGGAGGCCGAAGCAGAAAGAGATGAGAGGAGCTAATGACAAGAATACACCCTTTCAGGTCACATTCCCCAGTGACCCGCCTCTTCCAGCCAGGCCCCACATTCAACCATGAATTAACACCCCCACAGTTCAGTCACCTTTCAAAAGCCCCACCTCTGAACACATGAGACATCAGGGAGATGTTCCAGATTTAAACCATAACAAGCAACACTCAAAAGAGTTTTAGAAGCTCTGAGCCAGGAACTGGAGAAAACAAGACCAATAGACATTTCTTATTCTTTCAGTGAGTCCTGCTTTGGTGGGGGTTGCTGCAGATGGAACCCGGGCCTCACACATGCTAAGTGTGTGTGCTACCCCTGAGCTGCACTCCAGTTCCCTTACCTTCTTCATATTTTCCATTTTATCATTTCTCTGTTTCTATCAATTTTCTTACATGTTTAGACCAGTGATTTTCACTTCAGCTATTCAGAAAACTGTAGTTCAGTTATTCTGTATAAATTTAGTGACTGTTTTTCATTTCTAGCAATTGGTTCTTTATCAAACCAACTCTGTCCTTGCATATCTTTCACAATTTAAAACATAATTTTGAGTAGTAAAAACGTTATTTCCTCAGTTCAATATTACTACTGTATGAAGTTCTGTTCACAGTACCAAATGCATCCTAATCTTTTTTACTTGCTTGTTTTTATGCTAGAGCCTGAACACAGTGCCTTGCACTTGCTAGACAAATGTCATGCCAATGAAGTACTAACGATTCTTAATCTTTGTAATCTGTTTCCTCATATGTTTGGTTATTTGGATCATCTTTAGGAGAGCTGTTATCTGTCAGAATTCTTGAGGGTAGTAGTTGTACCTTTCCAGTATGTTTTGATTTAGTCTCTTCCATGTATGACAGCCTAGGACTAGTTTGTATGAAAGTTTGAGACTACTTGGCTATACTTTTAAACCCTAAGTCTCGTCAGACCTGTGGATATGAATTCCTAAGAAAGACGTCCTGTACTTAGCCCAAGTCAAAATATTTGTTTGTTTGTTTGTTTGTTTGTTTGCTTGCTTTGCTTTTTATACATTCTTCTGTTGTTAGATATAATTTTTTCTTCTCTATCTGTCCTTCTCCTTGAGGTCATGGTGTTTTGAGAGTTCAACTTCATGTATCAGGAAATCTTACTTCCACCAGCCTAAAAGAAGAACTGGGGTTTTCCTAAAGGAGCCATGGTCTCATCCACTTTTCCTACATCTACTTAAAACCAAACCAAAATCCTGTGTGACCAAGACTAGCTGAATTTGGGGGAAAAATAGCCAGAGTTTATCCTTACCCTCTTCCCACTTTGTAGAACAGTTTTCATCATTTTATTGCTATTGTTTATTTCTCCTAAGGACTGTTTTTGTTATTTTCTAATTTATTGTTTATTTAAAAGCTTATTTGTTATTATCTTTTTCTTTGTAATTAACAGGTATAACAACTACATGCAATTTGTAATCTTGGGTTGGATCTTGGAACAGGAAAGGGGCATTTAGAATAAAACTGGTGTATTAGTTTTCCCTTTGCTGAGACAGCATACTTGACACCCACAACTTAAGAAGGAGAGGTTTAATTTGGCTCATGGTCTCAGAGGATTCAGTCCATGGCTTCCTGGCTTCAAGGCAGAAATATCATGGTGGAAGGGCATGATGGAGCAAAGATGCTTAGTTCATGACAGCAGGGAGGCAGAGTCAGGGAACAGGGCCAGAGAAGAAAGAGCCTGGGACTAGATATGGTCCAGAAGATCGTGTGGTCCATGACCCACCCAGACACACCCAGAAGTGTGCTTTATCAACCCCCTAGACATTTTCTAAGCTAATCAAGTGGGCAGATTTAAACTTAGCAGTCATAACTAGATTATAAAAAATCATATAATCTCTATAGTTTAATAGCTATGTCCTAGTTTTGATAGTAGAACCTTCATTGTGTAAGTTAAATTAAGGCAAGTTTAGTATTTTTGCATTTTTCTGAAAGCCTATAATTATTTCAAAATAAAAGTGTTTAACAGGCTTATTAGTTTGTTTTATTTACTTTTGAGTATTTTCTAGTAAGAGAATTTTTTGCTTTATAGTCAGCCCTCCATATCTGCAGTTCTGTATGTCTGGGTTTAGCAAAGCACAGATCAAAAATTCTCAGAAAAAAAAATTACACCTGTACCAAACGTAAGTAGACTTTTTTCTTGTCCTTATTTCCCCAAGATACATTCTAACAATTATTTGCAAAGCATTTATGCTGCATTTGTTACAAAGTAAGCTAGGGACCATTTAACATATATGAGAAGACTATGTGATACCCAAATGAATTTCACCCTCAGAGGTTGCATTACTGCATTAGGAAATGTACTGGGGCTGACTCATGGCCACCCTTGTAGACTGGTGTATCTCTCTGGATTCTTCAGTCTCATTCACTTGCTCTAATGTATTATATTCACTTTATCTTACTTTGTTTACCCATCTGGATTCCATAGATATTTCAGTATGCTTCAAGAAGAGATCTGGTACTCATCTAGACTGAATGATAGTTGAAGCCAGGGGGAGTTTGGATACCACGTAGGCAAGAAATTCAGGGACAGAGAGCCCAGGGAAACATTTTTTCTTCAGAAAACAGAGAGAGAGACAGAGAGACAGAGAGAGACAGAGAGAGAGAAACAAAGCTGAGTGCATGCTGCTTAAAATAGTTTGAAAAGGAATTGCGTAGTTTAAAGTGTGCCTCAGAGTGACCAGAAATACCTAACCCTGGAAGGACCGTACACTCCCGTATGCTGATTATCTCTGCTGCTCCCCGACTCCCTCCGGCCCGTCATTGTTCTCCACTCCCTTCAGTCCTCGCTGCTGCCCTTGCGTGTTGATCACTATGACAGGCAAGAGACAGGAAACAGGAGAGGACAGTTCGTGTTTATGTCTTGTGCTCACTCCTTTCTTTATTTAGAAGGGTAGGCCCTTTGCACCTATCGTACAGCTAAATCTGTCTGCAGCACTGAACAGGCTCTGGTATCACTAGTTCCACCATGGCAGCCCTCAGGCCTGTGGGTGTAAGGCCTTTTCATTGTTACACACCTGCAGGTTCCTCAAAATCATGTACTGGTTCCCTAGACCCTATTTGTGAGTAGAACATTCATTAGATTATCCTCACTTTCCCATCTAATCATATCCTATTTCTTGTTAGGACCTTGGACAGTACACAAAGGGTATCACTTATGGTAAGGTAAGCTATTCTCTGTGGCACTTTAAGTCACCATATTTGAGAGTCTTAGCATCATTTTAAAAATTATTTTTAACAGATCCAAAAATTGTAATAGGGTTTTTTATGACTGCTAGATATATGCATACATTGTGTAATGTTTAAAGCAGGTTGGACGTTTCTATCCCCTTCAATTTTTTTTTATTTCTTTATGGTAAAAACTTTCAGAATCCTATCTTCATGAAATATATATTACATAATTGTTATCTATGCTCAATAGATAAATTTTTTCCTTGCTGGATATCAAATCCAGGGTTGTGCACATGAAATGGAAATATTCTACCATCAGACTATTTACAGCCCAGCAACAAATATATGTTTATCGTACTTCGGTAAATTTTAAAACAGCATTGTCATGGTAGAGGAACTAAGGTAGTTAATCCAGAAGAGGCTAGAAGGAGAGCAGTCATGAAAGAAGCACTCCAGGAAAGTTTCAGGGACAAGTTATAAGACTGTCAAAAAGATCAAGAAAATGTTAGCATCGAAATTTGTAGCATAGAACTTTGAAGAAAATTCTTGAAATAATAGTGGAGAATTTGTTTTTTTAGAATTCTGCCTCACTAATTCTCTTAAAGGCATGGAGAAGAGTATTTTATGGAAAACAAAAAAACAAGACATCGCCATCTTTATAGGGAAGCAATTCAGAAGAGTTGGACTCTTGAAATGTTTCCCTAATAGTCAATTTGCATCATTTATATTTTCCTTCTTCCATGTGTATGGTACTTAAAACCTATATCTAAAACATCTGAAAGCTGCTTCTGTCGGTGTAAAATTAAAATTCTACATAAGAACGCATTTTGTTATAGTGATTTTGCAGCTTTCTGTTTTTTAGCAGTACATAAAATAAAATATACTACAAAATTAGTGTATTTGAGTAGGCATGATGTGTTTATATACATGCAGTGGATCGCTGACAAAGGTCACTGAGCCCTCCGGGGCTGCCACGGCAGTTCCTAAATATTTGGAGCCTTGTACCTTTACCTCTGAAAGGCCATGTGGCTTCAGTTCCTTTTCCTGTGCCTTTAGCTGAAATAATACCCAGTTAGCATCACTGCCTGTCTTTGTAATCAGAAGGTCTAGCAGATCCATACTACATTTTTGTTGGATGTATTTGATAATGTTTTCCAAGATGTGTCCATGCAGAGAGGAGATAATGCAATAATAAAAAGGCATGAGATGCTGTGTCTTAACAAGATCACTTTAATACTTAGTATTTTAATGATATCACTGTTTTACACCCAGAAATACCTACCTTTGGTCTGCAGTTTACTAAGTTTTCAAACACCCATTTCTAAGAAGATTTTAGCTAGGGCTTAAATTATCTTATTCAAGATTCATTTATTAAAATAATCATAATAAACTGGATTGCAACTCAGTTCCTTAGTCCCAGGTCTTTCTTCCCACAGCTTACACACCATCAGATATTAGAACACGCAAGAAGTTGAATCTGTTTTCAGGCTGTGTGTCAGGAAAACCAAATATGGTACTCAAGAAGACATCTATCCTGTTAACATGAGTAAGAGGAAGAGAACAATTAGATAATGCACTAATGTTTTTAGATGTGTACACAAGAAGCTCTTTTTAGAATATGTTTTGCTGAATTACTTGACATCAGCATGTGTAAGTTAAACAGGATTTGGTTCTTAGTATTTTTTCCCTTAAGAGCTGTCTTTCCAGGAAGGATGATTAAGTGAAATATAAACAGCACATGAAAAGTGGACTGCTTTTCAAACATCTCAGTGATTTGTTTTTTTAAATAAACAAGTGATCATTGTTACCTTGGTGAGGATACAGTTTCTCTTAAGATCATTACATAATGAAATGTGAATTTTCAGTGTTTTTATATAGCGACAGAATCCAAACACTTCAGTTATGATTTTGACTTAGATATTGTTTAAGTAAAACTGTTTCGTTGAACTATAAGCCAGTGCCCAGCACATGCTATGCGGAATGATAATGTGATACTGTACAGTAGATGTAAGTCAGCTTCTCATTGTAAAAACAAGGTGGTTTAATGAACAAATTTGTTTTATACTGTATTTTTTTTTAATTTTGGGGGCTACCAATTTTTTATTCTTTGTGTCTAAGCAGCGTTAATGGTGGGGATATTGTCTAGAGCTCAAATTAATATGTGTTAGACTTCTCTGAAGGTGAACTGTGAATTTAGGGCTACTCCTCTTTTCCATAAGAAGTAGGAATCTGTGACCTCAGAGAACCACAGCACCACAGAATACTGTGGAAACCTGAAGTGTGGCACCTTTGAAGAATGAGGATTAACCTCCTGAGTTTGAAAAAACACTGTCCTGGCTTTGCTTTAACCCTTCCTAAATAATACTTGGTAATGGTTTAAAATATACTGTTTCTTAGTCTGTGCCTTTTTAATGTTGCTGTTCCTAAAGTTACAGGAAAATACCCAAAGGTGGAGTCTAGGAGTTGTACTGATCATCTTAAACACGTTAATGTTGATCAGCAGAAGTTTTTGATGTTTAATTCATGATCAGCACTTATAAGGAGACTGTTCTTCATAAAAGAATATGAAGAAATGAACTGACATTGGGGTACACAAATATCTTCTTTGTGCTTTCTGTTGGAATGTACTTGCTAAAAGTGGTTCTGGTATAAGTAAATTACTTCATCTTGATTCTAGATGCTGAGCTCCTAATAGCTTTTAAATTTATACAGTTTTTGTTTGGCTGTCAAAACATTTAATTATATCATGCCCAAAGGTGTAAAGCTGTCAAATAAATCCAAGTTTAGGCATAAACATTCGCTAAGTTACATGTGCTACTACACCCAAGTAGTCACTGAGTGGCTTGCAAACCTGTTTTGGGGGAGGGATGTGCTGAGGAACATTAACTCAGCAGGTACAGAACAACATTGGGCCAATGAATTGATGATTACTTGTAAAACAGCAGGTAGTAATGCCCCCAAGTCTTTGTCATTCCTCTCTTTATAAAATAAAGGAGGCAGAAGAGTGTGTGGAGTTTTGTTTTGTTTTGTTTTTTTTGGCTAAATTTCCACAATCAGATTTGCACAAACAA
>RJWT010003076.1:0-20540 GCA_004365215.1 Cuniculus paca | reverse complement strand
CCACAGAAGAGAAAGGGGAAGCTTCCTTTTCTACTGGAGGACCATCAGCTAAATAGCTCTTGGCTTCTCTTTTCCAATCAGGTGGTTTCACATCAGAGTTAATTACTCCAGTCATTTATTCTAATCACCCTCCTCTTATGGCTAGCTGCATTCTGTCATGGGGTGGCATCGTTTGAAGCCAGTTAAGTTTGAAAACCACTGCAGGGTACTTGAGGCTCATTAGTGAGGCCTATCCATGCCTGGCTTTGGATTTGCTCCCTGATTAACTCTGCATCTCCCTGCCTGCCCCCCTCCCATCATCTCCCAGCCCCCACTCCTCAGTGCAGCCCTTCTAAAACAGGAATGTTTCAATTAACTCTTGCCATGCTGTTTGTCTTTTCACCTACATATTTAAGAGAAATTTAAATGCTTAAGCTGCTGCTAATGTATTTGGTAGATTCTGACCTTATAGCTGTATCCTTTGAGTTGAATTTAACTGCCCTGGCACACAGCCTACAAAGAAGAGTTATATTCTTGAATAACAAAGGAAGGAGAATGGTAGCCTCAGAAAGAATGCATTTATGTCCTTGATCCAATTCTCCTAACCTAGTAACAGTAGTGATTCCAACTCTGATGTTACCATACTCTCAGTGTGTTTCCGCTGCTATCGGAAGGGTCGTCTGAAAAGCTTCAAAAATGAATCTCAGATTTATTCCTTTGACATAGTTTTTTTTCTTAACTAGTGACAGTATTTTCATTCAAACATGTTTATCAAATGATACATTAAAGAAGAATTAGAATTACAGAAACAAATATTTGTATTATCTCTTCTAAAAAATAAAAACATGTAATCAGTGTTCTGAGTAGATTGAACAGTATTATTACATGAAAGTATTTAAAATATTTTCCAAAAATTAAAAAAAAAACCATATGGAAAGTTAAATGAAAATGTTTACTTAAGTGCTCCCTTCAGCACACATGTATTAAAATTGAAACAATGCAAAGAAGATTAGCATGGCCCCTGCACAAGGATGAAGCGTCTCAGATTTTTTACCACCTTGTTCTAGAAGCCTATATTGTTATTGTTTTGGATTCTCTGTTATTATTCTTTGTCTTTTTTTCCTTGTTTTTGTTGTGTTTTCTTTTGTTCTGCCTAACACAGAAAGGACAGATGTATATATATGTAGGCTGATACATACCTAGAACTACTCCTAAAGAGTTCACAAGAACTGATTTTATTAAGGGTGATGGTATGAACAGCTACTGTAAAGAAAATGAGACATTATGGTAGCCATTGCTGATATATTACTATCATGTTTTGAAATCCAATAATGCTTTTATTCTTTGATTTGATTGGTTTTAGCCAGTTCTATATTATTTGATTGCAATATATGAGAAGATATGGACAGCTATCTTGAAGAACACAAGAGACATTATGGTAGCCATTGGTAATTCCTTACTGTCTGGTTTAAAAGCCTGTAATGCTTTCATTCTTTTGTTTTGATTGGTGTTATACTATTTGGTTTTATTTGAATTTATTGTGTGTGAAGGCATGAACAACTGTTTTGAAGAAAACAAGAGAAACTATGGTAGCCATTGTTGATTTTCTGTTGTCTTGTTTTGAAGTGCTATATTGCTTGCACTGTTCTGTTCTGATCTGCTTTGTTTTGTTCTACTCTGTATTGTTTTGTTCTGTTTTGTTCTCTTTAAAATAAAAAGAAAAAAGAAAATGTTTACTTAAGTAGGAAATGAGATACATTTTCTCCTTTTTTCTGGACCACAGTTTGACTTAAGGAAATTGAATAGTTCATGTATCAAAACAATGTGAAATTTAAATATATGAAATCGCATTTTTATAAGTTGATATCAGTAGATGTTTAGAAATTAGCAGAATGAACTCTTACTATTAATGCTTTTCCTCCAAATAGTTTTTCTGTTGTTGTTTAATGCATTGTTTATAAAGTCTTTGAACTTAACATCTAACAAATTATCTTGATGTGAAGGCCAATTTTTTAAACTTTTTTTTAAAATAACCTAATGAACATGTAACTAATGGAGGGAAAGGCCTAGAATATAAGTTTGTTTCTTTTTTTTTTTTTTTTCCAGAATAAATTCAGGTCAGTAAATGTTTATTAAATGTCTATTGTGTGCCTGTTTCCAGAGATGAGAGATACACAGTAATCTGTTCTATAGATTCACATTCTAGTAATGATGGAAAGTAAAGTGTAATGCAAGGTGAAAGTGTTATTTTTAAAAAGAGGTATCAACGCAAATACCAGCTGAAAGAACAGTAAGTCATGTAAATAAAAGCTCCTTGTTGATGTGACCCTGTTGATGAGAATACACTCAGCAATACTTATTAATAGTTTTTCTAAATGATATAGATATGAAAAAAATTATAAATGATTTTATTATGAAATGGTATTTTTAGACGTTTTCATAATGTAGCCTCGGCATGTACCATTCTGCATCCAGGTTATTCAGAAGAATGCGCAATTGTTAGTAGCATGGCTTTAGGAGTCAGAGAGGTTGGGTTTACGTTGCAACTCTGACATTTACTAGCAGTGGATGTCAGGCAGTTTAAGCCTTCTTCATTTGTAAAGCAGTTTTTTAAAATGTAGTGCTTACCTCATAGGATTGTGATAATTAAATAAAATAAGCCATGTTAAACATTTATCACAAAACTGGACTTACCATAAGTCTTCACTAAATATTAAATTGCACTGTTACTGTTACTGTATTGTGTTCTTGTTTAGTTGGTCATTGAATTTCCCCCAAATCGATCACCATTTTTCTCATATAAGGTACTATTTTTCTAGAGCCTTTGTCAAGTGTATTATTGGTGTCATTTCTGTCCGCCTTCTGAATATAGTTGAAAATAAAACCTTAAAAGATGATGCTTTCATAGCCATTTAACTTTCTCTTTTTCATATAATCATCCTACCTCAAATTTGATTTGAGTGGTCAGTAGACTATAGACATCTCATTTGCAATGGCTGCTAATCACAGAAATTCATACCATTTTCTGAAACTCCACCAGCCAAGCACTGTATCAACTGCATAAGATTTCTGTGGCCAATTTCATGTTTCTTACATAGTGTTTTAAGATCATAATCTCTCAGCATAGACATTATGTTGGGCTAAATCAGAAGAATTTCTTAAACACCACTCATTCATTCAATACACATGTAGTAAGAGCCCACTGGATAATCATATCTGTGATCATGAAATCGGAAGAATATGATATCTACCCTTTGGGACTGTCATTATGAGGAGCAGACAGACATGAGAGTAACTAATTAGAGAAATAGATTAAGTGATATATTCATTTATTCATTCAATAAATATTTTGTGAATGCCAGCTACATTTAAGTCATACAGTAATAACACTACATCTAGTACAGTACCTGCCGTTTCAAACTTACTGTTTAGTAAGGGAGAGGGACAATAAAACTAAACAAATAAAGATACACATAAACAAATAAAACTAAACAAATAAAGATATAACATGTAACAAATAAGTACAATATTTATGTTATGCTATAAAGGAGAAGTCATTATGAAAGCATTTAAATGCATAGGGAAAGAGAAGGAGAAGGAGAGGAGGAGGAGAGAGAAGAGAGTGAAAGAGAAAACACTTTGTTCTGCTTCTTGGGGAGGTTGAGGAAGGCTTAATGCAGGGGCCCGCACTTGACCTTAGGCCTGGGAATAAGGAAGGTGCTGGGGTCTTGCTCTTTGGCCAATCATATGCTTAGCACATGGGAGGCTCTGTGTTCAGTCCTCAAAAGAGAAAAATAAATAAATAAAAGAATAAGTAGGTGTCTGCCAGGGAGATAGCAAGATGACGGGAAGAGGGTGTTACAGATACCAGATGAGAAACCGAGGTTGCTGTTCAGTGGACCAGCTAGACTTAATTCAGGTGGTAGACTGCAGGGTCTTAAATGCCTTGTAAATAGTATGGACCCTTTTCTCTGGAGAAGTGGTTCCTGGGTTAGCAACTTAAGTCACTTTCTCATCACTGAGGCATGATACCTGATGTCCACAACTTAATGGAGGGGAGGTTTAATTTGGCTCATGATTGTAGGCCCTGGTCGCTCTCTGCAAGGGCCTGAAGGAAGGAACGCTGCTCCCATCGTGGTGGGCAGGAAGCAGCGAGTGAAGCTAGGAGGCAGGGAGGGAGCTGCGCCCTTCAGGGTCAGGCCCCGGTGCCCTGTCTCCAGACCAGGCCCCTCCTCCTAGCATCAAATCTGCGATGCTCCCATGATTTTGTCCCCTCCCAAAAGCCCTGCCTATGAGACATTCTTGGTCTAAACCTTAAGAAGCCTCAGCATTGCCTGAGATCTTGGCATAAGGCAAATTCTTGGGCTCTGTCCCTGATCTACTGAAACATATTTTGTGAATAACAGTAATTTGTGTTCTAACAAGTTTTCTGGGGGAGTTTGGTACATATTGAGGTTGGAGATTCACTGGTTTAAGGGGAGGAGTCACTGAGAAGTTTTAGGGGAACTGGGACTTAGGTTTCAGGTGGAAATTAGTATGGAAGAGGATCTGAGGGGAATTTGTAGAGAAAGAGAACAGTTTGATACTGTGGACTCACTGAGCCAAGAAATAATGAAGCATGGAACCAAAGATAGTCACAGTGGAAGAAAAAGAATTAATTTGGAAGCCGTTTAAGAGGCTTTGATTTGATGGGCAAAAGAAAAAGAGATGACTGTTACCTTTCTCACTTGGCTGACTGAGTAAAGGACCAAGTCTATAGCCAGAAAAGTGGGAAAGGAAATAAATTTAAGAGGAAAAAATTGTCCATCCTCCATCCAAATTTTGATACCTTAAGTTTGAGTTACGTACTGTGCACCAAAAGCAGTAGTCTATCGAGTAGTTGTTATTTTGGATTTGAAGCACTAGAGAGAGCAATACTTGTCAGTAGTGATAGCTGAAGTCGGGCTCAACTTACCGGGTTAGGTCGGAAACCGAGGGCCCATTATTAAAATAAGCATGAAAAGAACGAGTGCTGAAGAGGAAGCAGAAGAAAAAGACCCTACATTTACAAAATGAGAAAGAGAACTTGACATGGGAGAGAATGAAGAGAGGATTCCATGCTAGGAGAAGCTCTTTCAGAGTAGAAAATCCATAATGCAGGGATGTGAAGTGAGGAAAGAGAGGCATTCCCAGGACTATGCGCTAGCCTGAGCAAAAACTGTCAGTGGTGCGCCTATAACGGGAAATGGAATTTGGTTAAAAGTGAAAGGGAGGGAGGGAGAGAACAAATAACTTTACCTAATTCTTTCAAGAAGTTTATGTTTTTTAAAATCTCATTTTATATACATACTCATGGGTACATAAAAATAATTGAATAAGACTGACCATAGCTACTATTTTAGGGATAATTCAAAAAGAATCAGTTCTACAATTTATTGCAATTTATAGCATCAGTGTTATTACAGATGTCAAGAAGTTTCTAGGAGTGAACAGTTCATCTGTTACTAAAATAAGGCGTGTTTTATGAGATTCGTGAATATATCCACACTGTCTACAGATTTCATGCACTTGATTTTCATCAAAACTTAACGTCCCCTATGCTGAGTTATAGCTGTAGTTATATGTTCATTCTTAAAGTACTTAACCTATAGGGTTGAATAGCCAGTGTGTAAGAATTCTAGTTAGGGATTTTTAAGGATGGTACATTTACAGAAGACATTGGTAACATTGGAGTTGGTAGATACAGACCTTTTATTTTTATTGTTTAAAAAATGTAATCATAGTGCCATCTTTCAAATGCTGCCACATTTCCTCAGAGCTCTGTAAATGGCTGAAGAACATATCCTGTGGCCATCATGTCTATTTCATTTTTGAAAATAGCAGGATTCTGTTGTCTTGTTGACAGTGAGGCTGTGCCATTCTTCATGGTGCTGAGAATTATATTGACTGCTTCAAAGCGGCATCAAAGGTCATTTTAGTCTGGGAGGTACTTTGTGCTTTGTAAGGTTTATCTTCATTTTCAGTAGAAGCTGTATTTAAAAAGTAAATTGTATTTAAAAAGTGTGAAATAGGGCTGGGGATTTAGCTCAGTGGTGTAAGTGCCTGCCTGGCAAGCGTGAGGTCATCAGTTCGATCCCCAGTACAAAACAAAACACCCCCAGGCCTGGTGGTGCATGCCTGTAATCCCAGCACTTGGGAGGCTGAGATAGGAGGATTGTTGTGGATTCGAGGCCAGCCTGGGCTACAAAGTGAGCTCCAGGCCAGCCTGAACAGCATAGCAAGACCCTGTCTCAAAAAGACAAGGACTGGGGATTTAGCTCAGCGGCCTAAGTGCCTGCCTGGCAAGCGTGAAGTTGTGAGTTCAATCCCTGGTGCCGCAAATAAATAAATAATAAAAAATAAAAGTGAAATAGTAATTCTTATAATCTAATATCAAAATCTGGGTGCAGATTCAGTGCTTAGAGCTAAATAAAGTGTCACTGTCTAATTTATAACTGCTAGTTACCTGTGGCTATTGATCATCTGAATTGTGGTTAGCCTCCATTAAGATGTATTGTACAGTGTAACTATAAAAATGCATGCCAGATTTCTAAGATTTAACAGAATCATAATTTTATATTGACTACACGTTTAAATATTTTTATATTCTTAAATAAATTTATTTAAATTGATTTACCTGTTTTTTCTTTTTAAAATGCCTACTAGAAAATTTTAAATTACATTTGTGGTATACATACATTTCTAATATATTTCTTTTGAACAACACTGGTATAAAGTCTTGATGGTCATTTTGTTAGCAAAAATTTTTTTTGACTTGAACATCTCACTAGTGAGCATGAATATATTTTAGTTATAGTTTAATGCTCAAACAGTATTCAAACTTCTGTTATAATTTTCAGCCTTAGATCCAAAACAAAGTTTTAGGATTAATTTTAAGTCTATTAAGAGAACAGGTGGAGGATAGCTCAGTAGTAAAGTGCTTTCCTAGCATGCTCAATGCCCTGGGTTGACGCCTAGCATACTGAGAAAAAAAAAAGTAAGTTGAAAATACTGATACTAAGTTCAAAACTCAACTAATCTTCTACCGTTTGAATTCTAAATCATTTCTTCTTCAATACAGTTCAAGTGCAAATCGGAAACCTGAGTGTCATCCTGAATTCCTTTTCCTTCTCTCCATACTTGAATATTCAGTTATATTGGAATAAATAATAGCATATCTGAAGTCTTTGTGAAATTCCTCTTCTCTACTTCATTCCTCCTGCTGCTGTCTTCACTGAGGCTCTTATTTCCTCTCACCTAGAGCATTAGAGTCATCCTAGAGTGAATGCATTCCTCCTACCGTCCCTCCAAAGGGCATTGCATCTCAGAATCCAGCACACAATAGGACCCGTAGTCAGCATTCAATACATGTTTGTTGGATGAATGGATGAGAGAACTGCTAATGTTAACCAGAAGCTGCAAAACAAACAACACTCTTAGTCCTACATGATGTGCATGTGCACAACTGCATATGTAAAGGAAGTGCAGATGCAGTTCATGTTGGGCTCAACTTACAAATGCTTTAAAAATATTCATCAAATTTTGCATTTATAGCCTTTAATTCAGGTTTCCTTTTTCTTCTTTTTTTTCTTTTTTTCTTTTCTTTTCTCTCTCTCTCTCTTTTTTTTCATCTTCTTGGGAGTAATGATATAATTGACCTGTTTTGCCAAGGATTTTGATTTGCCAGTGTAAGTTTATGGCCGTCGGTCCAGGGAAACTTTGGTGCCACTCAGACAGCTCCTTGTTTTTGTCTGGAGTCCCTGTAGGATTAAACTACATCTGGCAATAAGTAGGGATTCTAGTCTGGCCGTCTTCAAAGGCAAGAAACAGCTAGTATTTATCAGATCTCTGTGGATAAGCAAATGGGGAGAGATTAAATTTTTTAAATTTTATTTTCCTTCCTTTCGTAACTGACTCTAAATACCTCAGGAGCTCATGCACCACGTTAATACATTTCTAATAGTTGTTAAAGAAGAAATCTATTCGTTTTCTATACCAAGGGAGATAACTGAGAACTTTAGATGATATGTTAATATATACTACAGAGAGCATAACAGCAGTATAGAATCTTTAGAATTAATTTTCGAGGACATTTTATTAATGTTTTAGAGTTGAACAGTGAGTATGTATATTTTAAACATTTTAATGTTTATTAGGGCATTGCGTTTAGAATTTGGAGGCTTTTATTTACCTGTATGGGAAAGTTTATGCAAAATTACTTTTTGAGGAGAATCTTGGACCTTTCTTGTTGCAGGCCACTTCCCCTTTCAAGTGAAGGTGGGCCTGCCTTCCATATAGACTTGCGTCCTTTGACTTACGCTCCTCACATTTTAAAGAGATTATTAGTCCTGTGACTCAGTGTACCTGTTGTTGAAGCAAGTGGCTCTGCTTTTAACTGATAAAATAAAATGGCTGCATTCCAGGTACTTGCTATGAAGTGGGTCTAGAATCTGTTCAGCGCCTCCCTAAGAGAAATAAGGTTTACTCAGGTTTGCCTGAAGAGTACGTAGTCTCTCCATTTGTCCATACTTTACATCTATCCCTGGATTAAGTAAGTCCCTCTGCAAGTCACATACCTGGATTCCATCATATTGCCAAGGGAGGAATTTCTTATCTCAGGAATAGAAATAATGTGTTTTTCAGGCCATCTGGTTTGTTTTTACATTATGGTCACTTTTGACTCTTGTAATTGTTCATGCTTCTTTCTTTATGTTGCCTGCTAGAAAGCTTAGTACCAAAATACGTGGCTTACTTCTAACAAATCTAAGGAATTTCATGACATGATTTTTATGTGACATTTCTTTATTTTCTTTACTGTTGCATTACGTAACTTCTCTTTGGTTAAATTTATCTTGCTGCATATACATTGTTGGGAGTGCTCTGAATTGTTTTCTAAACAAAGGCACACAAAATGCAAGTAAATAAAAGAAATAAATTGATAGAGAGTAGTTCCCCATTCATTCTTACCAAACTTAACAGATTATTTTAAAAAGCTCTGTATCCCTCTGTGGGTTATCCTATACTTAGTTTAACATATTTGTATATTATGAATTTGTAGATTTTAGATTAAGAGTGACCTAAGGTTGAAATGTTAATTAAATGTTTTAATGTTCTATAGTTCTAAAGAAAATAGTTGGATAAAATGTCAGCATACAGGAGTATTTTAAACATTATAAAAAATCATCTCTCTGAAAAGGAGGGTAATTGTACAAGTTTGCCTAATCCTTTTGATCTTGGCACACAGCAATACAGACTTCAGTTGAGATTAAAACTATGAATTTCAAAGGAAACATGGCCTTCAGTGTGTAAAATATATAACAGCTGGTTGACTAGTCCATTTAAAACTATGCAATAACAGTCGTAGACAAAATGATTCTCCTGCCAAAAGATGCACGAGTGCTTGATGGTTATATCAAGATGTGATACTAACTCACACTTTAGTAACGATATCGATATAGAAATAAACTGTGCACTGCCTGCTTCAAAATTTCTCATCTGCTCAACAGTTCAAGGGCAGTTTAGAAGTAGAGAACCCGTCAGTGATTTCTCTATCTGTGTTTAGGAGGAGCTTCATTGGCTTGTTCACTAAATTGCATTTTTAAAAAATTGTCAGGTATAGTTCTTACTCTTAGCATTCTAGTTTTTTTCTGTAAATCTTTGATCCTTTTTTATCCCCTTTTGGTCTTCATGACTTACTGATCTTAAAGGTGATAGCTTCACACTATTGAACTTTTCTATGTGAATAGAATAAATTGTACTATATTATTATAGTAAGGTGAATATTTCAACTGAAATATCGTAATATATTTGTAATCATTATGGGAGAAAATTAATGTTAGATTATAGTTCATTAAATACTTCACTATTTTTCACTATTGTATCTCACCTGTAAAAGTAATTTTTAAACTGATTAAATTGTTACATTTTTAGAAAAATAAGGATTGTGGATTTGTCATTTCTAGCAGATGTCATTTGGAAAGCATATTTCCATCCTGAATTTATACCTGTCCAATATGAAAAAATGTTTATTTTTTATGACCTTTGTTGTCTGAAAATTTTGATGCATCATAACTAACAGCAGTTTCTTTAGTTATTCAAAGAAGAAAACTGTAGGTAAATTTAATATTTGCTAAAGTTACGCAGATTCTCCACAGATTTGGGGCCAGCACTTAAGGGGTTAATGTATTTAGGGGACAGGAAATCTGGCAACTATTGTGGAAAGGAGACCTAATGGTGCACACAAACAATTTGTCAGTCTTCGTAAATGTGAATAGCTTTCCGCAAAGTGGCTGCTCTTGCTTTGTTTGAACAGGCTAAACTTTTCCTTTTTGGACTTTAAATCTTAGAAGTGAAATGTGATCCACATATTCAATCAAAATCATTTAATTCAAAGCATATTTTGATTGGAACAAAGTTGACATGGAAAGAAACTTTAGAATAAATAAGTTGAAAGGACTTTATATCATATATTTAGCAGGAAAATTTGAAACAGTTCTAATTAGGCTGAAAAAAACAGCTTTCTTCAATGTAAATTACAAAGGTCATATATCAATGTTAAGGAAACATTACCACTAGTGTTTGAAATCCAGCACATGCAAACATAACAAGCCAGTCCATTTTAAATGTGTGTGTGCATGTGTGCGTGTGTGCAGCACACACATGTAGAAAGAACATGGTATTACATTTATTTCAAATGAAAAATACTTAAAATTTCAAGTTCACAGTTTTGTACATTATCCCCTTGCTAATCCAATCACTAATTCCTTTAAAATATGTCACTATGTATAATCAGATGGATTCAGATTCTTCATTATCAGCAAAATTTATAACTTAATTTTTCATTCTTTCAGTAAATACACAAATACATACTAAACTCAAAGTGTATCAAGTCAGGAGGATTAATTAGTGGTTGTTATTTTTCTGTTTGGCATTGTGTATCTTGGAACCGAATGGGGAATAGGTGAAATGGGATATTCTAGAAGCCTAGGAGTATCAGTTGTGGCATTGATATGTAGAAATCGTATCAATACACAGACTGCAGAGGTCTGTTTCCCTCTGTTAATATGATGACGTCTATACTTAAGAGCTTGCAAATGACACTTGATCTTTATAGTTGGTTTTTATTTAAAAAATCACATCATAGGTATCACTAGTTATTTAAATATTTTTTTAAATAGAGTGGTATAACATTTAGCTAAAGGATAAGTAAATATTAGCATTAATATAAACAGAAAAATAAATAGTATACAAATACAGTTCTTTGTCTTGAGGTAAACAATTATATAATAATTTCTTACGTTAATTGAAATTGGGTTTCTATGATTTTATATAATTTTTGCATTAGTGAAAATTTGATTTCGTTAGAGTATCTGTAGCATACTGTAATAGACTAAGTAAATATTTGATTAATGCCTTTTATTTTAGAATTTTTTTTGAATAGCTTGGAAAAAGCAAACTATTTCCATATGTTACTGTATTGCTTGACTCTACTTAGGCAAAAAGAGAGTAATCTTATATAACATTTTAAAATCAATAAATAATTCATATCCTTTAATGGATTAATTTTAAGAAAACGTAGATTGCATTCTTTCACTGAAATTTATTGTTAGACACCTTTCATATGTAATTATTTCTGACATAAGGTTATATAAGCCAGTTATTTATGAATAATTTACTATTATCTTTATAATATTAAAGCTTTAATTTGTTGATACTCTGTGTGAGTACCAAACAAGTGAAAGTTACTAATAAGTGTTTGTATTTGACACATGTGTACTGTACTTTTAGCATATTTCAAGTGTTTTAGTCCCAGCCTAATAGGTCTCATTAAAAAAACAGATATCAGCCCCAAGACAGTTTGTCAAGCCTAATATGAGTCCCCCTGGATTGGATTGACAATTTGTGTGAGGCTCCAATATGATAGTTTTTTCATAGTCTTATTTGATCCTTAACAATAAGACATTAGTCACTGATTTATTTTATAATAACTCATATGAGTTGAATATTATTGTATTGTGTTGGACATTTTAGTGGATTTTCTTTTTTACAAATTTTACTCAGAACACACATTGGATGTAAATGATGTATCCAGCATGCTAGGGGACTACTAACAATTGATTGGTTGGGTTTGAGAGCGGCATGGGAAGAATGTTACTATCCCCTGGCTGCAAACCATATTTAACTCCAGTCTTAATGAGGACTGTCTGTCCCACAGGCTCTGAAAAATCTCAGATGCTTAGCATTCCACCGGCATGTTTTTGTTGTGCGAGTGTGTGTGTGCGTGTGAAAATGTGGATCCAAGTAAGAATTTTATATGAAGAATATTTAAAATCAGTATATAAGAAGGAATCTTAAAGAATTTTAATAGACGTTTTTATGATTTTTTGTTTCTGAATCTGAAAAATACAGTCCTGGGCTATTCCACTGTTAATACACCTTTTCGTACATGTCTTTTCCTTTTCTTTAATTTCCTCCTACGCATCCTTTCTTCTTCCCTTAAGCCTTTACTCAGGATGGAGACATATATATGGTGTTGGCTGGGCAGCTGTCATCCAGTGACACCAAAAGGATGTTAGAATTCCAAGCTGCCTTTCTATAGAAATTCTTTCAAAACTTTTAGGGATTCTTTTATATGTGTCACAGTTGTCCTTTTGGGAACCTTTTCAAGGCTTCATTAAATTTTGAGGAATGCTTGAAGTCTTCTAATGAAATTTTTACTTTACTTTTCTAAAAATTAACAGGAAGCACATTTCACAAAAGGAAATGTGTTTATCACTCTCTAGAATAGAGTCTGCCAAGAAATTCTGAAAATTACCTGTTGATGCTGAGGGACTGACCTTCGAGAGCACGCGTGGAGGGTGGAGCGATGGCGCCCTAACCGGAGCGAACAGCGTCCTTCCCTTAGGCATTTTTGCCTGAAATTCTGAAGTGGCGTCAAGATGTAAAGCGTTAAGCGTTTAAGGCTACCCAGCCTCACCATTTGGAATGTGCATGAAGAAGTAATCAACCATTAGGAAAACTCAGTTCTTTGTTTGATGACACATAAAATAAAATTGCCCTAGTTTTTAGAGCTTTAATATTGAGAAAATTCATTTGTACTTTGTCATTTGCTGAGCCTTCTAGAATTTTATAGTCTCAAATCACGAACCACAGACACTCAGGAGACTCCTGACTGTTTTATCTTATTAAACAATTTTGAAATCATTAATTTTTAATTAGCTTGGATGCAGTTTTTTTTATTGTTTCAATAGTGTGTGTATATGAACTAAACGTTTTTTATTTAAACTACCGGCAAGAGTATTATTTACATAAATAAATGTAAGTTCTTCCTAAGAACACATACTGTGAGTTTGCTTCATATAGTGACACTTCCTCATAGCACCAGAGATGTGGCATGTTAATCTGTTATAGTAGAGCTTTTCAGCAGTTTATTAACTCCGATTTTTGAACAACCTAAAACGATGCAACCTCTAAGATACGTGTAAGTCCCTCCCTGATTGAAAGTTCTAATTAAGTGAATTGGAGAAAATTAACTGAAATTAGCTGTCAGAAAGTCACATTTAAATGAGTGATGAGGTAGTCTGGCAGTAAACATTTAAATGATATAAATTGCCATTTAAGTGTATGGTTTAATGTTTGTCATGCATTAATGTGACATGAGACTGCAGTGACAATCAAGCAGCTTGCTCTAATTTGAACATATTTAGGGCTTTTGTGTGGAGTGCACTGCACACAAATTAAGACAATTGCTGTTTTTATGTGTCACTTTAAACATGTCCCCTATTCCCTCCCATCCCCACCCAAGGCCTAAGTTAATGAAACAAACGTATCATTTTTGTGTGCAACTTGCATTAGTAGTTCCTGGATTTTTAGATTCATTTTAAATTTATTAAATTATGAATTTACTTAGTTTTTTTTTTACTTAAATATGAATTTACTTAAAGTGTTGTCTAATTGGAAGTAAAATACAGAGTGGTTTTGTGCTGTTTTATGACTTTACGAAATTGACAAATGTAATGAATTATATATTTTTTAGGGATATTTCATTTCAGGTATACTTTAGAATGTGAAAATTAACCAGTGCCTAGAGATTTATTTATAGAATCATATTTTATAATTTAGAGTATTGTGAAACCATGTAAAATGTTACTAAATGAAATACATTATTTGTATTTTCCTATAACAATTTTTTATTCATAGGTGTATATATATATATATTAGCAAAGCATATATTCACACAAGAGTACACCTGAGAACCAACAGGATTATCTTCTGTCACATGATGGTTTATGTCCTACTGGTTGTTCCCGTAGCAGCGGACTGCAGTGTAGCTCAGTGGTAGAGTGCATGCTTAACATGTGCAAGGCCCTGGGTTAAATCCCTTCTCCTACAAAAAAAAAAAAAAAAAGATGTTAAGTCAATTCTGTTTTAAAACTTACAGATCTTTCCTTCTAATATTTATTACATAGCAGCAAGCTGTAACAGAAATGCATCATAATCATGCTTTTTACTCTAAAAATCAAAATTAATTTCATTGAGGTAACAGAGATACTATATATATATATATATATATATCTCCAGATATAACAGGATATACTTTGAGAACACCTTGATTACTATACCATTATTTATTGATAAACTAGTTGATAATGGTAAACATTTATGCTGGAAAAATTTTGACAGTGTTACATAGAATGAAGACTAATACTTTCCTAAAAAGTAAGTGTCTAGTTTGTAGAACTTTTTGGTTTTCTAGATAATAAACTTTACTTAATTCAGCAAGCATTTATTGTGCTTTTGGCACAGCGCTAATAAGTGGAGATACTTGAATAGAAAGTGAATCTTGTGCCCAGCACTACAACTGAACCCTTGATTATGTTCATTCATTATTTATTGAGCACTGTTATGTTAATAGCATAAAATATTTGGTTTGGTCTTACATTAATACCTAGAATAATAAACCAGTAATTATAAATGTCCCTACGAAATCTAATTTGTAAGAATAAAAACTCAAAAAAGCTAAATAATTTGGATAGTAATAGTAGTTCACAAAATGTTTTAATTCTAAAAAAATTACAAATATTTCAAGTGGATAGTAAATTTTTAAGGTTTTCACATTTGCTTTCCTAAAGGTGCTTTTGTACTATCTGTCCCTTCTTCGAAGCATATACTGTGCACTTATCAAAGCATGAGTACCAAATGTCACCAAGATAGGTCCAGTTCTGGTCCTCACTGTGCTAAAACTTCAGCAGTTATTACAGTTCAGCATGGTAAATACCCAGAAGTCTCTTGTTATATGCAGAAAACAGATTTCTGGCAGAAAAACAAGACATCAGATTTTGTTTGGTTGGTTGTGGTGCTGGGGTTTGAACCCAGGGCCTTCTGCATATTGAGAGCATGTTCAGCCTCTGAGCCACAGCACCATCCTAATTGCTGTGTTCAGTTGAAACTGAGTATTCCTGTGTTGCCCTGGCTGGCCTGGAAGTCTCAGGCCTTAACTGGGCACTCACTGGCTACCTACTACTGGCTTTTCGGTGTTGTTTTGTTACCTTGTTACAGGAAGTTTAGTGTTGAATGTTACTGTTTGTCCTAAAGAGCTTCCTGTATTTTAACAACAGAATTAAACACATGATATGGTCTCTACTTTTTCAGGCCCTGGAGAGTGAATTTGTTTCCTGCCAGCTTCACCAGTGGATCGATCTCATTTTTGGCTATAAACAGCAAGGGCCAGAGGCCGTGCGCGCCCTCAACGTGTTCTATTACCTGACTTACGAGGGCGCGGTCAGCCTGAACTCAATAACGGATCCAGTGTTGAGAGAGGTAAGTTGTATGACTGAGACAGGAACTGTATCATCTTCCCTCTCCTTTCAGTACATTGCTGAACAAACAGAGCAGATGGGTCAGTGACCTAAGCTGGATAATCTGTTAGTTACTGAACAGGGACTTGAACCCAGAACTGCCCTCCAAAAACATGTTTGACTCAATGGAAAATGAGAGCTTTATCATTTTTGAATCCCTTAAGGTTTACAAAGTCATATTTATAATTTTTATAATTCCTGGGTCCACTGACATGTTTTAAAATATTAGGAAAATAGTAATTTATTCATTTAAAAATATGATTTGTGTATAAATATCTAATGCAGTAAAACATTTGTATGTAATGTATAAATATGTATGTAACTATACATACAAGTTTAATAGTGAGACTGAAGTCTAAAACTGTCCTGCATCATCAAACTTTTTAAAGATTAATGAGACTTGTGTCGTTTTTGTCATTTAATTTCTAAGGTAAGACACTCAAAAAAAGATTTTGATGAATACAGTATTCACTAAAAATTCTATAGAAGATGCTGCTTTTTTTTAGTATTTCTAGTCTAATAATTTAATTCTGCTAACTCCAACATAACTTGTATGATAAATTACAGAATTAAACAAATACAGCATGAAACATCAGTATAAGTTTTAGAACAGAACTATCTACAAAACCAGGGTATTTGATTCATAGTGAAAGTTGTTTATTTTAAAGGATACATCATTTGTAACATGTAAACTTTATCATTTTTCATCAGATTTGATGCTTTCCTATATAGTTCTACTTATGACCTGATTATTTGAAAATGTAAAAGTGCATATTTAAATAAATTGGTGTATTATCACCTGGCTCGTGTGCTAGATAAAAGTCCTCAAACAAAAGCACTATTATTACCAGATATGCATTTACCCTAAACTGTACAAGGTTTGAGTTGCTCTTTTTCATGTTTTAAAAACTGTGGAGGCAGAATTGAATCAGACCCCGTAAGATGCTTCCATGTTTTTCATTATTTGAGAATGCTCCCTCCAGAGCATTTTAGTTTACTAGGGTAATAATTAACTGTATGACACAGAAAATACGTAGGATTCTGTGTATGAAATTGTGGTTAGAGCTACATGCGAGTTGCTCTAGAGACAGCATAATTTCGTTGTTAGGACTGAACAGTATAATTCTATTTACTTTTTTTTGTTTTAGTCATACTGAAATAGCAGTATTTAAACATTTACTAATTTATTAAGTGCCAGTGATTGTTCAACAAATTAACTACCCGTTTTTGGTTTTTATCCATTTTATAGTGCTATATAACTAATCTATAACTGAATTTACCCTATAAATCGATGTTATAATCTATTTTACTTAACATACCAGCATAGTTCTTATGTTGCTATATATAATCTCTGTAGTTTTAATCCTGAAATTCCCTAATATTCCATAGTGTTACTATGAAAATGTACTTAACACTCATCTTTCCATGTGACAGGCTCTTGTTTTGAAAGACTCACGTCTTGATTTGTCCATGATGATGTAACTAGCTCTGTCTTTAACTTCACATTCACCTGTGTGTATCTACCAAAGTAATCAGCTGGAGGCTTCCTCTTTAAGTCACTCCGCGAATTGGCTTTGTTTTCATTCTGGGTTCACCCACATTCCCAAGCAATGATTTCCAAAGAAATTTACAGTATAGTTTAGTGCAGGGTAGTATAGTGTAATGCACCTTTTATAGTGATGAGAATGTTTATATCCGCATTGTACAGTGTGATGACCAGAGCCACATGCACCCTTTGTGCACCTGCACTGTAGCTGGTTCGACTGAGGGGATGAATGTTTGATTTTATTCCATTTTAGAAATGGGTATATATCATTTAGACATTTGGATATGTAATTGAAATATATGGTGTAAATTAGACTATATTTTTCTTTTGCCTAAATAGACTGTAATGTCAAATAAGGTTTTTATTGTGATCAAATAAGTATACCTAAAGTAAAACATTGTTACCATTTTTGAATGTACAGTTCAGTAGCATTAAGAATATTCACGTCAGGTTGTTGGTATAGTTTAGTGAAAAAAACATGTTCTTAGCATGCACAAAGCCCTGGGTACAGAAAGTCCCCAGTAGGGGGAAAAATCACGTTGATTTGCAATCGTCACCACCACAGTCTCTGGAAATTTTTTGTCTTCTCAAATCAAAACTCTATGCATTAAACAGTGAGTCTATATTTCCTCTTCCTCCAAGTCCCTGATGTCTATGAATTTGTTTACTCGAGGTATCTCATATAAGTGGGATTATTCATTAGTTGTCCTTCTGTGTAAGGTTTACTTTACTTAGCATGTCTTTAAAATTCATCCATGTTGGAGCATATATCAGAATTTTCTTTCGTTTAAGGGCTGGATAATATTCATTATATATGTATACTACATTTTACTTCTCCATTCATTCATCAGTGGATATTGTGGGTTGTTCTTATCTTTTGGCTGTTGTGAGCAATGTAAACATGGGTGTACAAGTATTCAAGTCTTCACTTTTTAGTCTTTTGTGTATGTGCCCAGTAAGAGAATTGCTGGATTGTGTGGTACTTTCATGTTTAACTTTTTGAGGGGCTGCCATACCAAATAAGTTTTTTATATTTTTCATGATCATCGTGCACTAGCGACTATTTTAAACTTTTGCTTTAAATTTCTTTGACTTCCTTCTCTTTCCCATCATTATCAGAAAATTAAGTCTTAACTGGATAGTTTTCCACTCAGCATACCCATTTATATTTATATAATATGTATTGTATATTAAACTTTTATAGTAGAGTGTATAATATATATACATGGCATATTAGATTCTATATTCAGTAAATAAACATGGCCCATGGTGTTCTGGGTATGATAGGTGTATGATATTCTTGAGATAAGACTCTATCTCTGAGGCTGGGTGTGGTGGCACATCCCTGTAATCCCAGTACTCAGAAGGCTGAGGCAAGAGGATTGCTGGTAAGTTCCAAGCTAGCCTGGGGTACAAAATGAATTCAAGGCCAGCCTGAACTACATAGTGAAACCCTGACTCAAAAAGACAAAAACATAAAAACCTCAAAACAAACAAAAAAACCAAGACTATATGTCTGTTACTTAGCATTATTAATATAAATATGTTTCTAAAATAAATATAATCTTTTATTACTGCCTTTCCATACCATTGGCCAGAGCTAAATTTTGTAGCACAATGCGGTGTGATACAATAAACAAATAAGTAAATGTAGATTTGACTCCTCTGATGACTATTAGTTATGACTTCAATCTTTAGCTTGTTTCCTGAAATACAGAGTTAGTATGATAATGCCCACCTGATTAGTGATTAAGCGAGATACAGTACATGTAAAATGCCAGTCATGGTGCCTTTTCAATCATAGGTGTGCAGCAAGGATTAGTGCCTTCCCTCATGTTGTTCCCAGTTCAATCCCTGAGTTAGAAAAATACAACTATAAAAGAAACATGAGCTAGTAATAACATCAAAGAATAATAAAATATTGATACTAAGGAGTTATTAGATAGTGTTTCCTAGACGACACATAGAGCTCATTGTTAACTGAGACGAAAGCAGGAAACAAAAGTAAATCATTAATTTATTTAACAACTTTTTATTAAATTCAAATTACATGATAAGTTTAAAGAGTGGAAAAAGAAGTCCCACCTTGAGCTAGAGTTCATTACCTAATAGGAAAACAGGATAAGTAAACAGTTAAGCACGCTGTGATAAACTCAGTATTGAGATAAGTGTATGTATGCGTGCGTGCCCAAGCGTACAGGACAGGTACCAACCCCAGACTCACTCAGTCCAGGCGTGTTTCTGGGGAACAGGTGGCTGGAGGGGGATTAGGATCAGTGAGTGGAGTGATGCGCAGAGGATACCCACATGGGGCTAGCTGCGTAAATTTCTTGTGCAATCATAAAAGGGATGGTGTGAAATGAAGGTGATGAGGTCCGTGAGATGGGGTGCCTTCAATACCATGTAAATTATTTTTAATGCCATGTAAATTATATATGGCCATATAAGCTCTCTGCCAGCTCTCTATCCTTAACCCTAAAGAGAGTTTTTTCACCAACTGTATTGAGATATAATTCACTCACTGAAAGTGTACAATACAATGGTTGTGGTATATTCACAAAGTTGCACAACCATCACCACAATCTAAGACCATTGTGCCATCACAAAAAGAAATCCTTGTACCTTTAGCACTCCTCTAAGAGGGAACGTTTTTCTATGGGTAGCTAGGTGTTTGATCATGTTTCATTGGAAAGATCCAGAAAAAGGGAGATATGTCAGACAGACAGGAAAGAAAGTGTGTTATAGATGCTCGACCTCTCTGAGGAAGTGGGATGGAACAAAATCCAGAGCCCAGGGAGAGATAAGCCCTGGCTGGGAGGGAATGATGGTGCCTCTTCTGTAACTGGAGAGTAGAAGGTTGGCATGTGGGAAGGCTTGTGTGAGTCGGGGTCCCTGAACAAGGTAGGAAGCAGCAAGATTATCTTTCAGGATGAGGTTCTGTTTATTCATGGAACTGAGACAGTGACGGATGCTTCAAGGTACTGCTTAATAATTATTATTTCTCTTCTGTGTTGTTTTTCTGTGTTTTCACCTGCAGAAAAAACTCAGAAGAGGTGTGTTTGAGAGAGAAAGAAAGAGAGAGAGAGGCAGAGACTGACACAGGCGCATTTTGCCGTTGACATATGGTGGAACGTATAACA
>RJWT010003075.1:0-37895 GCA_004365215.1 Cuniculus paca | reverse complement strand
CTTGCAGCTGTCCTTTGCAGACTACAGGTCTGGTCATTTCATGTGCCCCTCGGACACCACTGAACGCTTCATGGCTCTCAATCACAATTAGGGTTAATAACGCCTTGGCCTCCCCCTGAGCTCCTTTTCTCCAGCTGTGATTGAATGCAAGCTTCTCCACAGTCGAAGCCCCCATTGCATCACGGAAGGAAGGAAGCGCTTGACTTTCATCTAGCTGATTATGCAGGTATGTTTTTCCCATGGCAGCTGGCTGAGATCTCTGCGGCAGCTTTTTTCCCCTGGCATGTATGCTCTGTCACCAAAAGGCACTTTTAAGTCTTCCTTTGCTACATATCCTTTATGACTCTGTGCTAGATAACAAATCCCTGAGAGAAAAGAGGACGGTGGGGGAGGGGCTGGTGTGGAGGACCACAAAGGAGTAAGACGGGAGGAAGAGGAAGAAGAGCAACCAACAACTTCCCTTCTCTTCACTTACCAGGATTCAGCATGGTTCCATAAATCCAAGAAAGGACGTACACACACCAGAGTTAGCAGAAGGAAACCAGTATTTATCAAGACTCTTGGGTAAAGAGTAACTATGTTGAGTGCTTACTATTACCCAAGTTCTGTATCAGCTCTTTAAACCACATAGACTCATTAAAAGCTAAAAACAAATGAATTTGCTAGTTTCTATTATTTTCCTTACTTTACCAAGGAGTAAACTGTACAAAGTTAACATCACCTAATTAGTGATAAGGAGAGCTTAGATTGTACTGTGAACACCTGAAGCGTGTCCCAGCAATATCCATAAAAATCTAAAATAAGTGCTGTACTCTAATTTCAGAGAAAGACTCTGAAATCGGTTGTTTATTCTCATTATATACAAAATACATAATCATATATGCCTATATCATATTATATATAATGATTTGTCTATCTCATATTATATGCCTATATCATATTATATATGATTTATAATATAATATATAATTGCATATAATTATCATATAATAATTATATAACTATAAGTTTATTATAGAATAATATATAATAACTATATAATTATATGTAATATATGTTTATTATATATATTATATATAAGTGTGTTTTTCCTCTCAGTGGAACATAGTATCATATAGCAAAAGTACAAAGGAAAATTAAATCTTCAAAATTTAAAATTGCTCCAAATTCAGATAGGTACTTAGGTGATAAGAAAGAATTCTAGTATCCCTGTGTCCAGGTCCAAAACACTTTCACCTTCCACTACAGGTTGAATTGATTCTCAAAAGTAGCCTAGAGAAAAGGGAGCAAAACAATCTCATATAATGATATATATGGGTAAATATTTTTGCTAAAGTTTATTGATTCCCAATAGTTCTAACCCAAAGTAGTCATATTTACTATAAGACTGGTAAATCTAGTTTGACACCCTGACAAAGAGCTAGGAATCATACGTAAGAAAAAGGAATGGTAAGTCTTACAAATAGTTACCTATTCCATTAAGAAAGTAGAAGTAAAAGCATTCTATATTTTATAGGCCATCAAAATATGGTTCTTTTTCAGGGGTCAGGTGAGCAAAAGTATAGAGCAGAACTGAATACCTGAGATTTAAATCCTTACTCTCGCTTCTGGCTTTCTGGTCACTAAGAAGAGAAACCTCACCAAATAACTGCAGAAAGGAATCATACTGCTTGGAGCAATGCCAGAGTGAGACTGAGGGGGAGAAAAGGATTAGAGCATTTATTGCATATGCAGGGAAATCTGCTAAATGCAATTTCAAGTTAGCATATGGTTATAATATTGGGGCATTTGACATACAGTTAATATTGCCTGTTTTACTTAATACAGTCTTTATGAATTCTTATATCTTATCATTACAGGCAGCTGAGTTAGATAGAAATATTACAGGCCATCAAACAAAGCTGGGTCCTCAAAGGAGCCAGTGCAGAAGATGAGATACCTTGCAACTGTTGGGGAGACAAATACTTCCACTATGAGTCAGACCTCAAGACAAAAGATAAATAGAGTGCATAAGCATCAGGAATTTATAGTCTAAATAGGTCTCTGTCACCCTGAGGAAGCCAGGAGTTATCATTCCAATCCCCTACAGGAAGAGGTATAGCTCTTTAAGCACGCCCACTGGCTACCTGACTCTCTTCCCCATTTGTCCCCAATTTAATGACTTTTACCTGAGCAATTAATCTTATTGGTTGACCATAGTTCTGTCCCATCTCTTGCCCACCTTGTGAGTTCCCATGAAAAGACAGAGTCCTTGGCAACCCATTCAAGACCCCTCCTGTCTCTCTCAGATAGAAGCTTTCTTTCTCTCAATAAATATATTCTGCTCTTAATTTCCATTGTTCCTAAAATTCATTCTTTGATTTTATAGAACACAAACTTGTACCAGACATGTAGTAGGTTGGGAGTTTCGTTCACCTATATCATGATCATGTATGAGAAGAATTACCTATAACGGGAATGAGACACCACCTTTACTATTCTCATGTGATTATCCTAGATTTTATTTTTTAATAAATAAATCTTAATGCAGTATTTTAAAGGTGTTATTTACAGATCTAAGATGATTAATTTACACATCCTCTGCTCACCAATATTCAAATCAATGTTATAGCAATCACCTTTATGCATGATCTTAGATTTTTAGTGTATCTTTCATTCTGTACTAGGTGATGAAATTCATGAGGAATAAATTAAACTGCTATTGTTTCCATTACATATGCTGTCTTCCTTTTCATTTATAAGTTTATTCAATGTCATGACAAAACTAATTAATTAGGTAAGGGACATTTTGTAGTGGCAAAGTTTTGTGTTTTGATGACATGGTATAAGCACTGCAATTTGCAGAAAGAACAGAATGTGTTTGATATATTTCACTTGCCTGGACAATGCTTTCTACAGCCCATGGACTAGTTGTCTGTGGCATGCATCAGTATGTGGCCTGCTTGCTGTTGAGCTATCTTCTAGGAACAGTCAGTGTGAAGCTCTCCTAGGCATAGGAAGAAAGGGAGGCAACGAAGTCAGGGAATTTATTACTGTGGTGTCCTTCTTACTGGAAGAACTAAGTTGATGTGTCTTTGTATCATGAGCCCTAAGTTTTGTCACCAACTCTCCCCATACCATTATCTCTGTGGATTTTCCATCCATGCCTCTCCCTTTGTTCCATCAGATCCAAAAGAGGTAAAAATTGCCATAATGACATGTAGCACCAGCCCTTACACTTTCCAGCCCTTCTACCTGCCTTACGCTCTTCAAAGCACTGACCCTTACACTCTAGAAATGTGGCACCAGCGCTTATACTCTCCAAATCCACGCTTGGTCATTTAGTTCTGGATAGTAACTTTTTGCTAACAAAGAAAATATTAAAATACCACATATTGACATTTGCCAGTTGTACATAGATTGCCTTTTAATGGTAAATATCTTCAAGTAACATAAAATATAACAAAGTCTCTATCTTCATAAATTAAAGCTGAAAATTGAAAAAATTCAATTTCCTAATATATGACTTTTTATACATCATCCCAAGTAATTACTTCTATTTTTTTGTTTTTGCTCCTATTTTAGTGATATGATTTGATTTTTCACTGTGTTGAGCAAAGAAGTAGGTGTAGTTATATGAAAGTAACAAAAAGTCAGTGACAGAAAATGGGAAAAATACTAGTGTGATAGAAGTTAAAGCCATTAATATTATTACCATACATTTATAAAATCAGCTTCTCTTTATAAAGGACTATATCGCCCTGATATCAAATTGCACAGTGGATGCAGTGTTAACAAAGATCGAAGGAAAGATGATTATCCTCTGAAATTTCAATTCGATTTTGTGAAATTGTGGAAGAGATTTCTATTTGTTTTTACTCAAATGTTTATCCTGGATGGTTTCTAGTGTATCATAAATGCAAATTAAAGAGGTCATTTTAGAAGTGCCTTATGAATTCTTAGAATTATTCCTAGGACAATAAGTAGAATGCTTGGGTTAAAAATTAGTAGAAAATATTATTTTAAAGAAGACAATGGGTAATTTTGACTAATGCAAAAGGAAACCATGCATTATATGGTTGTGTATAGTAAGTGCTTTAATGACATTAAACTGTTCCTTTTCAAAAACATGGGGAGACCATCACTTTTACTGATAGTGTAATGTATTGTGAGTTCACATTTACACAGAGTATCTTAATCTAGATCCTATAAAATCCACAAAATTCATTGATATAGTATTTCTGTTATTCCCAGGTACACATATTTTATGTGTCTCTACTGTGACAATATAAAATGGTATTTCACTGAATATATATGTGTAATGAGGAGGAGCTTTATTTTTAAACTGTAGTGTCATAACAAAGTAACAATGAAGGAATGCACATTCTTTTGTTTGCCAGTTATTAACTATTTCCTATGGACAGGATACATGCATTTGTTTGCCACTGCATGCTCAGGAAAAAAATGAAAACAAAACTCAAGTTCTATAGCACTTCAGAATAAAAAGTAAATAATGTAAGAATTTATTTGGGAACTACTTTTGAAAGAATATTTATTCTTTCAAATTTTATTCTTTCATGTGTTGGTTCCTATTTTTTTGTATGAAATCCCTAAAAACTATAGAGGACCCAGGTAGTAAAAACACTTGAAGTGAAAAAAGAGATATTTAACTAGACAAAAAAGTCTGATGAACTGCCAGTTGAATGTCTGCATAGCAGATCAAGAGCCCTTGTGTTAGTCAAGATAGAATGAGTTATACCATACTAATAAATGATCTTCACTAATGACTTAACATGACCACATGTTTTTTCTCATTGTATATGTCTGGCATAGGTTGACAGGTTGCCGTAGTTATTACTATTTAGATATTTAACTAACAATGGATCAAATTTGACACATGCTTTAATAATCACTATGGGAGCTGAAAAGCATGCATAATGAAACACATATTAAATGTTAAAGCTTCTATCCAGAAATGAAGTTGCCCCTTACATTTCATTGTTCCAAACATATCACATGACCATATTGTCCTTCAGGAGAAAAGGGAAAGCACATTGTATTTACAGCAATAGAAATGAAATATTTCTTAACTGCCCTAATGTTATCACAGTCTTCAGTGTGAGTGCATAACTTGGCAAACGCTCCACAGAGAAGGCAATACTATACTCAAAATAATTCATGAAACAGGAGAAAAGAAGCAGTTTTCTAGGAAATCTGGTAATCTCAGATAACATCTCTAACATGACGTGTTCTACATACTGTTCCAATTTAAGTTCTTTAGATAATTTGTGATAAGAAACAAGAATGTGTCTTTATAATTATTAGTCAATATCTTCAGTCAATTAAAATATCCCCCTTTCTGGTTAAGATGGAATCTTAGTGTTTTAATTTGCCTTTCTCTAATGGCCAGTGATGTTGAGCATTTCTTCATGTACCATCTGTATTTCTTCTGTGAAGTGTCTGTTAATTTCAGTTGCCCAATTTTTGATTGAATCTTTGAATGATCATAATAAAGAAATCAAACAATAACAAATATTGGTAAGACTTGGTGGGGGAGCCTTTTACATCATTGATGAGAATGTAAACTAATACAATCACTATAGAAATCAGTGTGGAGATTTCTCAAAAAACTGAAGCTAGAAATTTCATTTGACTCAGTTATTCCTCTTCTAGGTATCTTCAGTCTCTTTCTCTTTGTTTTAAATTTCTTTTTTTATTTTGAAGAGAATAAAACAAATACAAAATAAGACAGAATATTTAATCAAAAAGAAGAATGTGATACAAGACTTCAAAACAATATAAAGATAAACCAACAATGGTTGCCATGTTGCCCCTTGCTATCTTCAAAATAGCTTCCCATATCATCAGGAATAATAAAATCAAACACAACAGAACAGAATAAAAACAATCAAAACAAAACAATGGAAGCAATACAGGACTTCAAAACAAGGCAGTTGGAATACCACAGTGGCTACCATAATGCATCTTGTTATCTTCAAAGTAGCTGTTTATATCATCAGGCATAATAAAAACAAACAAAACAAAATAGAATAGTCAATCAAAACAAAACAAATGAACATAATACAATACTTCAAAACAAGATGAAAGGAAATCAATAATGGCTACCAAAATGCATCTTGTTATCTTCAAAATAATTGCTCATACCTCAGGCATAATGCAATCAAATAAAACAGAATAGAATAAAACCAATCAAAAGGAAACAATGAAAGCAATACAGGACTTCAAACAAGACTGCAGGAATACAACAGAGGCTACCATGATGCATCTTATCTTCAAAGTAGCTGCTTAGACCATCACACATAACAAAATCAAACAAAGCAAAATAGAATAAAATCAATCAAAGGAAAACAAGTAAAGGAATAAAGCTTTGGAACAAGATAATAGGAATTCAATAATGACTGCTATAATCCATTTTGCTATTTTTGCAATAGCTGTCCATACTATCAAATATAATAAAATCAAACATAACTAAACAAAACCAAGCTAAACAGAACCATGAGAACAATACAGGGCTTCAAAACAGAATAATAGATTAACAATGGCCATTGCCTTTCCACTGTAGACAGCTCCTCCCCTTTCACCTTCATAACGTCTATTTTGTATTTTGGATCCCAATAATTTCCTGAGTTTCTTATACTAGGGAGACAATACGATGTTTGCCCATGTGACTCTGAACCCTTTCACTTATGAGCATGCTCTCATGTTGTATTCATTTACCTACAGGAGTCTCAAGGTTATCTTTCTTTATAGCTAAGTAGCTTTCCATTGTATAGAAATGCAATACCTTTCCTTTCCATTCTGCAGCTGATGGGTAAGCTACCCCTACTGTTTTTTCTGGTTCCCTGTCACACAGAGCATTGTTTTCTCTCCTTTGACTTTTAATCTATGAATTCCTTTTTGAGTTAAGTGTGTTTGGTGTATAAAGCATATTGATGAATATTGTCTCCTGATTCACTCTGCCTGTGTTTCTTTTTATTGGTGAATTGAGGCCATCTACATTAATGGTTATGGCCAACATGCACTGGCTCATCTCTGCCATGCTATTTTCCTGCCATTGGTTGTGTAATTTTCCCCTCCATTCTATTGTCTGTCCTGCTTGGTGATCCCCCTCTGCTGCAGTTCCTGGAACCATGTTCTTTTTTATCTTTCTAAAATATCCTTCAGTATTCTTTGTAGGGTTGGTTTTGCAGTCATAAATTCCTTCAGTTGTTCTTTGTCGTGGAAGTATGTTGTTTCTCCATTAATTTTGACAGATAGTTTTGCAGGGTACATCAGTCTGGGTTGGAGGTTGTTTTATTTCAGGACTTGAAATATTTCACTCCATGTTCTTCTTGACTTGATGGTTTGTGTTGAGAAGTCTGTTGTGATTCTGATGGGTTTTCCTTTATAGGTGATCTGTTTCTTTTCTCTAACAGCTTTTAATACTCTGTTCTTATGTTGAATTTCTGGGATCTTGATTATTATATGTCTGGGGGTAGATTTACTTTGGTTATGGCTAGCTGGAGTTCTGTATGCCTCACTTATCTGGATAGCACATCGTTCTCCCATGTTTGGGAAGTTTTCTGCTAGTACTTCTGTAAATAGAATTTTAATGTCTTTTGTGTTGATCCCTGCTTCTTCATTGATACCTATCACTCGTAAATTATTTTGCTTCACATCATCTTGTAGACATTCAATTGTTATTTCTTGGTTCCTCATTTTTTTTTTTAGCAGTCTTTCCTTTCCTGAGCTGCACACCTGTCTTCAAGGTCTGAAAGTCTATCTTCAGTTTCTTTCAAGCAATTTTGCTGGCTTTCAATGGAGTTTTTAATTTCCTGAATATCTCTTTGAATCTGTTTCATGCATTCAAAATCACTCTTATATTGTTCATTCACATTTTCTCTCCTTTTCCTTTGCTCCTCTATTTTTATCTATGTCTTCTTTAGAGAAGCTTAGCAATTCTTTTATTATGCCTTTCATTTCTTCTTTTACCTGAGTTAGTATTTCTGTTCTAATTGCTTTTATAGCCTCATGGAGTGTCTCTTTACTTCAGTTGCCATCACCGCAGGAACTTCAGTTGTGTGACTCCTGATCTCTTCCATGTTTTCATCTCCTGGACTTGCTCTGCTTGGGTTGGAGTTCAGGGACTGCCTTTGCTTCTTTGTCTTGACATTTTCCTGGGTTCTTCCAAACAAGTGGGTAGAGGGGTTCTGGGCACTTCCTGCATTGGCTACAATTTCTCTGGAGCGTGACTGTTTGGTTTTCCTGGCCAGTGCTGGCTAGAGGTATCCAATGGTAGCCACTGGGTGCTCTGGTGCAGGGCCCACTTCTGTTTTTCCCAGCCCTTGCTGGTTACCCAGGGCAGAAGCATCCCAAGGACTGCTGGAGTGTGTGTGGCAGCAGGGCTTGCTTCTGCCTTTCCTCTGAGTTGGTTACTGGCAAGCAGTGTCTCTCTAGGTATCTTCTCAAAGGAGTTAAAGACATCATACTATAGTGATATAAACATATGCATTTTTTAGCAGTATAATTTATGATAGCTAAATCTTAGAAGCAGCATATATGCCTATCAACAGATAAATGGATAGAGAAAATTTGGTATTTACACACAATGGAGAAGTACTGTGCCATAAAGCATGATAAATTTGAGTCATTTGCAGGAAAATGGATGCACTCTGAGGCCATAATGTTAACTGAAATAAATAAAACAGGCAAGCTTATTTATCACATGGCTTGTTTTACATGAGAAAACCAAATTATAAATAAAGAGCAAAATAAATGAAAGATAACAGGAAGTAAGGATATGGAATAAAGGTATGAGGGAAATGAAGAAAAGCTTCATTCTGTAGACACACCAACTTGATACAAGGACTTTAACCCTTATGTACTATAATATGTTATAATGTTTATATAGTATATATATATATCTACTTTTAAAAGAACCAAAGTATTTTGTAAGTATTTAAAAATTAATTTCCTACTGTCATAATTCTTGTCTTATTAACATATTGGTTCCAACATTTTTATATGTTCATAAATACAATTTGAATTTTTTGAGAGATTTAGTTTCCTCACATGCTATGTATTTCCTCCAAGTTGCTTTATGTGTCTTCTTAATGAAGCAAAACACAATGCTTTGATTAATTTATTAAGTTGCCTTTATGAGTTTTTAACATGTCAATACACTAGGACTCCTTTATTTTAAAAAAGGGAACAATAAACATACATATATATTTCTTAGATAAGAAAAATAATGTTTTACTATTGCTAAATAGGATTTGGATTTGAAAGGTTTATATTTTCTTCACAATTCAAAAATGACAATGCTATAGCATACTGGGTACTTGGAAAATTCAATTTAGCAGTCAATATTTGGACAGTTATGAGGTGAGAAATATTTTATTTGAGAGTTTATCTATGGAAGAAACTATAGCAGATTTGATATATTATTTTTAAGTGAGTCCAAAGTTTCAAATATAATATTAGAATGGTTTTCAAAAGCTACAGATTCATAGGAAGAATGTTAGTACTATTTCTATTTTCCTTTGGAAAGTGACATTGGACTATGGGCATTCAGGTAATATATTCATAGCTTTCTTTGAAAACCATAATCTAACCCCCCCAACTATTCACAAAATGCTGTCACAATTCTATCAGACTTTCCAAAGGAATTAAGTTGACTTTCATTTTCAACTGCATAGTCAGCTTCCTTTTCTTATGAGCTTCCTTCTCATTTTATCTCCTACTCCAAAAGTTCTTACCATTTCTACTTCCTTTAAGTACCTAGTTCTGTTTTTTCTAGGCAGATTACCATTTCAAATCCCAAAGCACTGAATTCTGGAGAATTTTCTTACATAGCCCTTGCAATGCACACAAATATTTATTTCTGTATATAGGATACAGGTGACAAAATTGAAGTGCACAGGAATAATGATTACAATAAAAACAATTATAGTGCTGCTTTTCTACAATCTGAGTGCTGTAGTGTTTCTTGTAGGAATTATTGTAAAACAAATCTAAAAGATAGATATTGTTATGTGCACTTTATACAGGAAAATTAACTTCATAATATTTAATCATTGACCTGTAAATTCTATTTACAAAGAGATTAGTAGAAAAGTTGCCACAATTTTTATGGTTTTATATTTATTTACTGATACATTGATCCTAGTTTTATGCCCTGGTTCATGTATCCAAAAGTAAGAAATTGAATGTGGTACTAAAAGTGAAGATGAGAATTTCAGGGGTTTTCAGTACATATTCTAACAATTGGGACCATGATTTTTTTTCATATGCTTTCATCACAGAAAGGTGCATCAGAATTAAAATATCCTTGGTTAAATAAATTTGCCAAATATTTCATTTTAAATATTATTATATTAAATAATGCACTTTATCATATCAAGAAATATCTATAAAACAGCACTTGGAAAATGAAAAATATATGCTGGTCATCTCACAGTGGCAAACTTACTAAAGATGAATAATTTTCAAGATAAAAAAATGTGACTTTTTCCACTTAAAATGCTTAAATATTTTAACACACTGGCCTTGATGTCCTTGTGGTAGACTAACTACATTTATATGCTTTTTAATATTATTTTGTATGTTTCTATTTTGGATACAGCATACTTTAACAGTACAGTGATATTCAGCTTGGTTATATGACTTTCTTTGCTTAGAGAAAATTAGTACACATGATATAGATTTAAAGATCTAGGTAGGCCAGGGATATAGCTTAGTGACATAGTGTCTACCTGGCAATTTCTAGGTTGTGTGTTTGATCTCTGGTACTAAAAAACTAACAACAAACAAACAAACAAACAACCCCAAAAAAAGATCTAGGTATAGATCTTTCACCTTGTCTTCTTGATATCCTACAAATCTATAGGAAGAAAGTCAGATCAGTAGTTGCTGACTAAAATGCAAATAAGAAACACATTCAAAGTCAACATTAGTTGATCCAAGATCAGAGAACTGATTGACACAGAGTCTAAACATTGGTGATCATTAAGGTGAAAGTATAATACAAAGTTGAAAGCATAATCCAATTGTATGCTGAAAAACGGGTAATTTAGAAATAAAACATAACCAGGTACGGTGGCACACGCCTGTAATCCTGGGACTCAGGAGGCTGAGGCATGTGGATTCTTGCAAGTTCAAGACCAGCCTGGGCTACAAAGTGAGCTCAAGTCCAGCCTGAACTTCATAGTGAGACCCTGTCTCAAAAAGACAAAAAATTAAAAAAATAGAAATAAAAGCATATTTAATCTCTTGAGAAAAATTAGTTGTGCCTATTATCATTTATAGGATTTGGAAAATTTACTTTTGCAGTCTACTAAGTTAGATGAGGGAATCATAGATATTGATTCAGAATTTCAGTGTTTTTATAATTAATTTAGCATGGAACTCTTCATTTTATTCCTGTAAATTTCAGTTAGCTCCCATATGGCAAATTCACAATTTTCCCCCCAGGTTAGTCTATAGTTTTTTATTTGGGTTCAATAATTTATATCTGGAATTCATTTTCATGAGCCATATCATCAAGAAATATTTCATAAAAGCATCACTTTCGTGTTTTCCTTGACTTACATGAACTCTCTTTTTTTATTCTAAGAATCATATTATAAACACATACAATATTTAAGTTATGAGTGTTTGGATTCAATCATATTACTTAATCTTGTTTAGTGTGACATTCTTATTCCTGCATGGGTTAATATTAGAAATTGACTGGGTTAATATTAGAAATTGACTCTATAGCTGTTACCAGTGACATAAGTCATGAATATATTTCTTAGTGCAGTGGTCAACATGAAGTAGGCAGTGGTTGGGCAGTGTAGAGAAGGTCAGAAGGGGACATATCTCTGGTCTTGCATAGAAGCACTATCACCATATTGTCCAAAATTGGCTTGCAAAACCTGTATTACCACACACACTGCATCATACGTGTTCTAAATTCTATTGATAACCATTTTTTCTTGCTTTGGTGTATGCTTTTTACTTCCTGTCTAGAATATCTCTGTTCTTCTCTTTCTGTAACAGGCAAACTCATTCTCCTATAAATCACCTCCCCTGAGAAATCTTCTGTAATTCACTTATGACGTATTTGCTATTTCATCTTCATTACTTCTATAATGTTTAAGACCAATGAGTCTGTATGTGAAATACCTGGAAAATGGTCAGCAGCATTGTTTGAAATTTTCTTACTCATTTTCATAATGCTAATGCCTGTGTTCATACTCAGTAAACATTGAATGAAAGAATGCAAATGCTTATTCACTTTTGGGGAAAAATTAATAATATTATGAGAAGATTTCATGTACATCTATATTTCCTACTAAAATAACTAAAAGTAGAAACTTCCATAAATTTATACTGCTTTGTCTACACATGTATAAATTCAATAGCAATCATTCCAAATAGTTATGCATTGTTTGATTATAATTGGAGTAATCAATTATCCATCATTATATAATCTCAACATGTTGAATATTGCCATTTATTAATGTACTCTATCAATCTGTCATATTTGACACCTAAGGTAAATATTAAAACACTTGAGAGTTTCTACAGATTTTTCCATTCTAGCTATATGCTCTGAATTGGATATTCTCTGTCCATATTTAGAGAGCACAGTTAGATGTCTTCACAAAGTCTTGAATAATTTTGATACTAAATTAACTATGATAGCCTAGCTCCAGCATCTTGATTATGCTCAACAGTTTTAGTGTTCAATGAGGCATTTTTGTCAATGACTAAAGTTTATAAAATTCAGAAATGAACATCTGCTATTCTCTTCATATTTACTACATGAGAAATTAAGTTTCAGAAGAAAATCAGAAAACTCTCCAGCATCAGATACCTCTCCATAATGCCTTCGATTTCACTGATGTCTGTAATATAAACTTGTATGAACGTATTAGTTGTAATAATAATTTTATTATGCTGGATACTCACTAGGATCCAGCAGCCTTAAAGGCACTTAAAATGAGTTGCTTATTGAATCTTAGATTGACAGTACAAATTAGCTGTCATTTATCTTCGTCAAGTTTATTCAGATGGATGGATGGATAAATGTATATGGAGCCTCAAATAAATTGAACTCCAAATTTAGTAAGAATTGGAACAGCTTTGAATTCATTTCCAAAAGATTTTAAATTCCTTAATCATTGGTACCTCATGTATCCCTGTGCTGTTTGGAACACAAAAGATAGAAATTAGTTCTTCAGAGTGTATAAGAAAGTATGTCATAGCTAACACAGTTCTAGGCACACACACACATTCACACACACACATATACCTTCACCCACAAACATGAATGGACGTTGGTTCTCATTCTGCAAAGTTGGCAAAGTCTTGATATGTAATGATACTATATCATTTATAGCCTAAAATTCCAGGAATTAACTGTATCTTGATGTTTTTTGTATATAATAAACCAGAGAAAGAAAATATTCCATTCTTCCTGTTATTAACCAAATGAAAATCTGAGAAACTTGCATGAAACAAAGCCTTTGATGTAATTAGCAAAGTTCTCCCAAGAGATATTATAATAAGATAAATAAGGATATTATTTAAAAAGTACAGATTCTTGATACAGCATTTAGATAGGATATACTAATATTGTAATTTAAATTACATATAATGAGTACAAGATGAGAAAACAAAATGATGAATTGCACATATGTTGGGCAGAATCTCACATTTCCTTCAGATTAAATATATTAACTGATCAAGTTTTGTCAGTGAAATGAATATTTACTTTCCCTATTATTTCACAGTGTCCTGTCCATTTCTAACGTGACATAGATTATAGTTAAATACATATGAATTTACATACTTAATGCTTGCTTTCCATCATTAAAACTTAAATTTTAGAACAAGAACAAAGTGTGTCATATATTCTTAATGTCATATAGTAGGTGATCAGTAAGTACTTTTATTCAAAACTCAATGAATGGATATATTTTGATAGTTTTGTCATTTTCCAGTGTTGGAAAAACAACACAAACTATCATAGTATTTTAAAGCTTAATTTAAATGATTGTAAAGTGAAGTGCAGATAAAATTGTGTGTCAGACTGGATCCAGGATTCCTAGATTTCAAATCTAATTTCTCCATGTATTAGGTATATGATTTTTAGGCAAGTTATTTACCTCCTACTGCTCCAGTTTCCTCACTTTAATTTACTTTCAAATTAAATTAATTTGTAATGTTATTATAAGCATTTAATTAAATTATTTGAATTTAAACACTTCATAAATGTTGCAGCTTGTTTTTATTTGGGTAATATTTTACTGATGAGTAAGCTTTTGGTATCACATCATAATGTCCTTCCACATCCAGTGGGTGAGGGACCAGGTTGATGAAAGTGATCATAGGTAGGAGGTGTGACCAGACCTACAGTGAATGTTTAAATTAGAAAGAAATTATTACACTAAAAGTCACATTGCCATCAATCCTACTCAGAATACTCCTCCTTATTTCAAATACACTTATCTCATTATTCTTACCACTTTTTTATCTCCGATTTCTTAGCCTATGTTTGAGATTCATAATAAATCGATTCATAGTGGGGAATTGGTGCATACACTGTATACATCACAGCTTCATTCTTTTTACTGCCCTTTCCTCTCTCCTCCCTCCCACCTCCTCCCATGCCTGTATCTTCTTCTCTTCACAATGTCTACCTCCTGATTTCCTATCATCTCTTTTATTTCACTCCTAAATTATTTAAACTTTGGATTTTTCATATAAGAGAAACCATGTGATATTTATCCCTCTGTGTATGATTTATTTCACTTTACCATTATGGTCTCAAGGTGCATTTGTTTTCCTATGATTGACTCAAATTTGTCCTTCTCTATGACTGAGTAGTACTCCATTGTGCACATACATGAAATTTTCTTTAACCAATCATCTGTTGATGAGCATGCAAAATTCTCAACAAGATACTAGCAATATATGCAATAAATTATTGAAAAAATCATCCATCATGACCAAGTTGACCTCATCCCTGGGATGCAAGGATGGTTTAACATATGTAAAACAATAAATGTAACAGATTATTTAAACAAAAGTAAGGGCAAAATTCACATGGTCATGTCAACAGATACAGAAAAAGCCTTTGACAAAAATCCAACATCCATTCACAATATAAAACCCTGACAAGTATTGATATACAAAGACCTTGTCTCACCTCATAAAAGTCATTTATAATAAAGCTACTGCCAACATCATATTAAATGGGAACTCATTTCCTCTAAATTCAGGAAAAAAAAACCCAAAACAAACAAGGGTGTCCACTATCACCATTCTGTTTATATACTGCACTCCTCTGTGCTACTTTCTGAAATAGTTCCATAAATCCACTCTTATGAGACTGTAGTTGTGGCATTATTGCTGCTTCTATGTCCTGAACTGATTCAAAATATTAACCTTGCATGGTCATTTTGACTTTAGGGAAGAGTCAGAAGTCATACAGTTCCAGACTAGTGAGTAAGGTAGACAAGATATACTGCAATATTTTTACAAGCAGAGCCTGCCTTCCTGTTGAATGTCACTTGGCTGAAGCATTCACCATAATTCTGATCACTCCTCCTAAAGACAGCCATGTAAAAGGACTTCAAGAACCACGTCTGAAAGTGGCGAGAATGACAGGATTGAGGGGGAGTACTCCGAGAGGGATTAATGGTAATTTGTCTTCTACTGTTATAAATTCTACAACTTTAAATAGTCACTGTGTATGGTGATCACAAAGGATAACTTCTAGTCTCTTTATTAGGGTTTTTCTAGCATGGAGAGCTTTTCACGATGGCAATCTCTTTTCTTTAAATGTTATTGTCTTTTTATGTTAAGTCAGTTCAGATTACTCAGTGGTGGGGGAGTGAGAATAGAAAAAGAATAAACATGGCAGTTCAACAGTCAGTGTATTTCAGACTTTGTTTTCTTTAGCAAGAAAAATTTTCTTGCAATCTTGTTTCGAAACAAAAATTGTAATTTTGTAATGAGATTTAATTTTTATACCAAATACATTAACCCAGACATCATAAATACAAATTACCCTGTAATTCAAGTGTACCAATTTTAATGTTAAAGCCATGTGCTAAGATATTGTTTTTCATGGATGTCATGACAAAGTAGCACAAATTCAGTGACTTAGCAGAAATGAATTCTCTCATATTTCTGTATTCAGTGGTCTCACATCAAGGTGTTGGAAGGGTCATGTTCTTTCAATGCTTCAGTTTCATACGTGGTTAGATTCTCCCTGCTTTCAAATGATCTTTTCTGGATATGTCAGTGTCTCAATCTCTTTTTATAATGATACTGGTCACAATGAATTAAGTCCTCTCCTAATGACCTCATTTTAACTTAATTACTTCCTTAAAGACCCCATCTCCATATACATTCATATAGGGAATTACTAGCGATTAACACTTCTACATATGAACTTTTGGGAAACAAAACTCAGAACAAGCAGATGACAATGGAACCACAAATATTTAAAATGAACTGGATGTCCTATTTTAAACATGTTATCCATTTATTTATTTAACAACAATGTGACAAAAATTATTATATATCAACTTGAAACAGATTTCATTATCCTGTGAGAAATTATAATGTGGAGACACATTTGCCTATTTTAGGAAAAAAGTTAACTGAGGTTAAAGAGATTAAATTACTTATTTGAAATCACATAGATGTTAAATGGCTGTCCTATTAACCAACCTCAGAACTGCTAGACACCAAAGCTTGTTTTTGTTTTACACTGACTCTGCTGGCATGCACTGGGCAACTGGAATAAGCAGTAATTATCAGAAGGTTCAAAGAACGAAATATTTACACAAAGATTGGTTTAAATATTGGTCATGCACCTGAATGTATGATGGTAGCACTCACAATCACTGCTACTGTACTCTTCTACCACCCTAAATTGTGTAGCCTATTGGTTCACTATCTTTGCTTTCTGGTCTCTGAGAGATGGGTTCTGGACAGTAAGAACCTCTGGTGTAGTTTAGTAGCTAGAACATTAGAAGATGAACCCAAAATTTTCTAAGAGTAGCAATAGATTTAACAATACAGCTTGAAAGAGCAAAAGAAAGCTTAGTCCTGGGAGGTCTTGGCAAGATCATCAAGCAGGGAAGAATTGAATCATTGATATGGATATAAAGAGACAGTGAGAAATGACCAAAAACTACTTTAGAGCCAGATTTCAGAGGGTATCAAATGCCACATTAAGAGTTTTATATAGTGTCTTCCAGGCCAGTGGTTTTAAATACTTATTGTTCAAAGGAATCACCAGAAGTATTTGTGCCTGATCCATAGAATTAGTTACCCTGCACCCCAGGAAATTTTGAAGCCGGGTTTCCAGATGTCACATGTTGAGATCCATGTCTATAAGTAGAGGGTGCCCAGGAGTGCTTAGTGACCACCAGATCCTGGCAGGGTAAAAGATAATCCATGGCAATGAGGGCTGAGAGGCCAGGAGACCAATTAAGAGATGATCTCAGTAGATGGGAGGATGATTATAAATCCTGCATATTTCTTATTTTAATACATATGTAGTTTTCCTTTATTCAACCTAATGGAAGGAAAGTTGCCTGTTATTTTAAGCTACGATTGAAACTGTGTTCAGCCTCAAATAATCTCTGAAAGTATTTTAATTCTCTGTAAGCATCTTGGCTGCTTATTGGATTGTTTTTCTTTTAGTTTAAATCTAATAAGATAAGAAAACCACTAAGGAAGGATTAGTGATTGCTGACCTGTTCCTCTAAAATGTTTTTGCCACTAGTATTATGAATCAACTGAGCAGACTTAAGTAAAATAAACGACATCCTTTACTTTGTTTAATCTGACAGCCCAAGTCCAAGGTCTTTCTTAATGTTCCTGCCAAAGGTTCCATTGAGTGTGTTGCAAATCCTTTTGCCCCTTAAAGGGGACATGGCCTTCTTTGCTAGCTGTCTGCCCTATTCCCCAAAGCCTTTTGTGAGAAAATGAGGAGGCCAACCCTACACCACACATGAAATAACTCAGGAGGTAGTGGAGTCTCATTCAGCCAGATAGCAGTCACAATACAGGTTTCCAGCGAACTAGATTTTCCTGCTCACAAAATGTTAATCCTCTTTTTGGCTTGGCCTTTGTTTAAAACCAATGGGGAAATATTTATTTCTTTACATGTCTCTAGTTGTCTTCTTAGAGACATCTTTTACACTGTTTTTCCCAAAGTAAATACTTAGACCAAAACAAAACAAAGCAAATCAAAACAAAAAAAGCAACTATTTAACTATTAATGAGTAACATTTAGTGTTATACAAGAGAGGCTCTAGTTCCCTCCTTTAAATCCATGAAAAAAATCTGTTAAAATATTCTTAAAATTATTTTAACAATACATATCTGTCCTAGAAGAGTTAAACAATAAAGATGAACAGCATTGAAAAATTAAAAATATCCATATTCTCACTCAAAGAAAATTAACTTCAAAGAAAATAATCCTAAAACTTGTAATTGCCTAAAGATAATTACTTCCTGTTTTTCTGTGTATATGCATCACTTTTTGGCCCATACATTAATTCAGAATTTATACATGCATAAATATTGGTAGAAACATATATACATGTAGTCATTCATGCACGTGTACATAGTTTATCATGTTGGGATCATGTCCACGTATAATTTTGCTTGGTACAATGACTTTTGTCAATGGATTTTTGCATGGTATCTTGAATTCGAAGTAACTCACTGAGAGTCTTATATGAAACCTCATGAAAAATAACTTACCATTAACTCATTTATTTATGCATTTTGTGTACATTGACTCATTGTTTTACTTAAAACTCTATAGTCAGCATTATTAGAAATATATACATGCAAAGTGCACACTCTAAAACATAAAATAGATAAAAAAGCAGCTTCTCAGTCTCATGAAAAGGCCTACTTCATCCCAAAATCTCCTAGCAGTGACGGAGAGTCCACATAATTCAATTGCTGAGAAACCTTAAGAGTTTTTCAGCATAAGACAAGAATCCTCATGCCGTAAGATAGCAAAACACCTTCAATTTCTGCTGTATGACCAATATTCTTCTTGAGTACTTTCAAAGACATTTCACAATCATGCAAATAAGGAATGTCTGTATTGCAAATTCTACCTTTCACGCACTTTTATGTGAGCGTGGATATATATATATATATATATATATATATATATATATATATCAGAGGAAGTCAGGAACTGGATCTTGAGCCACCCAGCAGCAAAAACACGTTGGAAGAGGGAGACCATCCTCATTACGTAGTCATGACTTATGTGGCCTATGAAGTCTAGGGTTCAGTACAATAGTTTGATGTTCTATTTTTATTTTTAGGGCCCGAGAGAGCACCAAACATTACTCTGACTTTTATACTTGTCAAATAGTTCTGTCATGATTTACTTGGAGCACTTCTATTTGAAATGAACTCTGTTGTAGGCTACTAGGTTGTTTTATTTCTGTTCTATAAAATGTATTGTTTGAAATGAACATACCTGATTTAACCCTTTTCTGATTGTTTTCTTTTAAAAATTTTGTTCAATTTGGGTGATTGAAATTATTTAGAAGACTGAAAATTTATTTTGTTTCAATGTGATTTAGGGTTCTTTATTTCTTAATTGACACAAACCATTGGTCATTTTGCCATGATTTGTGTTTAGAGATACCATGGTAAAGATTAACTAAAGTTTTCATGAATTCTGTAGTAAGCCTTTTAGGGTGAAATCTATAATGCATTCACTCACTCATTTATTTATTCCACAAATACTTGCTGTGTGTCCACAAGGCATCAGACTCTATGATAGAAAACATGCTGGACTAATTGAGTGAGATATGATCATCTGATGTTAGGACAAGTTGCTTTGAATGGGGTATGCGTATAACGCCATGATAGTATAAAACATAGACACCTTATTAAAACTATTCTGGGACTTCTCTGAGGAGGACAGGATGCAGGAGGTCTTGAGAATGAACCACTGTGTTGTGCTTGGGAGAAATAGATTAGCATATTGTGGTTGGTGTCGGGACTGGGCAGGTTGAAATCATGATAGATGGCAGTGTTAGAAAATAACCATCATAAAGGGTCTTGTTTAAAAGTAACTCTGTAAAGGTGCTAAAATAAGTGTGAAGATCTTATTTCAAACAGCTTCATGGTCAGGATTTTGGTTGTCATTAGTGTTTTTATGAATAAATGTCATAAAATAGTGATAATTAACACTTCTATAATTTGAATCATGTTTGACTCTATTTGATTTCTCATGCTTTTTCCCATTCTGAAACAATGTTGCCTAATATTTCCATATGGAAAGTTTTGCCCTATTTTTAAAAACAGTATCAAGGTCATTGTGTAAGAATCTTTTTCTTACCTGCTATTCCTCTGGCAGACTCTCCTCTCCTTGGTGCCCTTTAATCCTGCATTAAGATACAATTCATTGCAATTGCACTGACATTGCACCTGCCAGATTCCTGAGATTTATGTGAAAGTGGTTGTGACTAACTCATCTTTGAAAGCCTTGCCTCGAGCTTGTGGAGTAAAATGGTACACAGAGTCAATCAATGCTCATTGACAGAATGAACGAGCTATAAGCCTTTGTAAAGAAAGAGTGGGTCCTTAATCAATATTGTTTTACATCCTTTCTCTTTTGGCATCAAAAATGCATTCAACTGGATTATTTTAAAATAGATTGCATGGTTTGTTTCATATGTTTTCAAATAACATATGCCTTCTGTTAAAATTTAGGGAATTCTCTAGAGGAAAGAATGAAGAAAATATACCAAAATCCTACCATCTAAAGATGATCAATGGCCACATTTTGGAATACATGCTTACAGCTTTTACTATAAAAAAGTAGATTTTGTTTTGCTCTTTTATATTGTGCATATTATTTTGTCATCAGTTTTATTAAACTTTATCATGAAACTATGAAGTTTATTAAAATTTCCACCTTATTGAATTTTTGATGGTTACATAATGCTCGTTCATATGGGTTTGTTATAACTTAAACCATATTCTTTCTAAGACACCTTTATTTTGTACAGTTTCATTTTTAAACAGTTTATCATTGTTATAATTAATAATATGAAAATATATTCATACCTATATCTTTTGTCTCCCCTATGATTGATTTTCATGAGGATTATGTAGAATGAAATTGATGGATACAAGGAGTGCTGCACTTGAAGCCTCCCTTAAGTATTTCCAAATTGACAGCTGGAAGTGTTAAGCAATTTATACTACTATCAACAATGACAAAGAACATGAATTTCCTTAAACTACTTTCTATTGCTGTGCAAAAAAGTCTATTGATATGTACTGTGAAATATGGCATATCATCTTTAAATCTGCATTTTTCTCATGATAGAGTTTTGGCTTTTGATTATTGCATATTATTAGAAAATTATTCATTTTACAGTTTAGACATTTTTAGAATATTACCATTACTATCGATTTGAAAATACACAGGTTTGTATTTGCTATCATTTCTATATATTAAGAATATTTGCCTATATATTTATAATATATAGATATTACTCCACTTGCATTCTTATTCTGAAGCATTGACTACAAGTCACAAAATAACATAAAATACTAGCAATGGCAAGAGTCCTTTAATATTTTCTTGAGTTTGATAATTATGTGAATATCTTTACAGCATTACTTGCAGTCATAGTAACTTTAAGGATCCAAGGCAAGTTTCTTTCTTTCTAATGAAAATATATTACTTTTTGTTATTTTACTAAATTTTGTATCATTTAGGCATAATCAATACATTCCATTAATACTTTGTTCAAGTCAGTGTCATTTTTTTCTTGTTACTGATGTATGCATTACATGAACTGAATCCCCAATGCTAAACAGTTCTGTACATTTGGGTAACGCCTATATTTTTATGGTTTTTCTTATTGTGTTAAGAAAGGACTCGACTGAAATTTGCATCTGTAGTCGTAAGTGAACTGACTCACTTATTTTCTTTTATTGAGTTTTTTGGTCATATTTTGGCTTTAGAGTTGATTGATCAAAATAGTTATATGATTTGGAAATTTGTTGGTTATCTGTTACCTCACTACTAAGTTAATAATTTGTGGATTAGTTAAAAGTACTCCTTTCTAGAAATGAGAGTACTCAGCTCTAGTTAATACCTTCTTATTCCAAGATACTATCACATGCCTATGTTATTTCAGTAGCTTCCTCACCAGTGTTCCTGAAACCCCCTCCCAAGCCTATTTTCTACCTTACAGTCAGTGACCCTTTCAAAATAGAAATCAAATCATGTCAATTATTTGTTTCAAATCCTCCAAAGACATCTCAACTTACTCAGAGTAAAAGCCAAAGCATTCTTACCTTGAAATCAAAAATGTAGAACTAATACTGAAGAGAATAGTATCAATCACTAATCAGTTTATTGAATGCACAAATAAAGTAAGACTATAACATGGTTAGGAGGGGTGTATGCCACCGCTGACTATATTGCCTTTTTTTAAAAAATGTTTTTTATTTTCTTTTAAAGAGAGAAAATAAAAACAACAATGAAACAGAGTTTCAAAACAGGTTAGTAGGACAGTTACAATAATTAATACATTGCATATTGTTGTTTTTGTAGTAGTTATTCAGAGTAGACGATAAAGGCATGATCTCTTGTCCAAACAATTTTGGCATGAACCTTTTCTTCAGAGAAAACTGGTTTAGAATTTGATTCCTCTAGAATCCCAATGTATCTACTTGTTGTTACAGAGTAGAAGTGTCACTCTAAGAAATATAATAGGCCATTATAGCTATATGCATATGATGAAGCGAACATTAAAATCATAAAATACTGTGAGTATAAACATGTACATGCTAGTGTGTAGCTATATATGTGTGTATAGATTCATAGAATTTTATAAAAGCAATATATGGATAAAATTCTTAAAAATGCACATGAATTGCGAAGTATTTATCGTGGATATATTTGCTCTGCAATACGGTAAACATGAAAATCTGTTGGCTGGCAGAAAACCAATCCAACAGCAGCATGTCTGAAATTCCCTAGATTTCCTTAGCTCTTTTATATTTGATTCTCTTCCAAATTGCAGTATTTTGGCTCAGCCATAAATCTCTAAGTATTCACTTCATCTGCCATAGAGCACACTCACATTTAAATCCAACTTAGATATGGAAAATGCAGTGAAAATATTTAAAACAATGAAATATTCAAGTATTGTTTCTTTTACTTACTCATCTTTTACACTTAAAGAGAATGTTAAAATCTACTCAAAAATTCTTATTGAGATTGTTTCCTTCAGATTATAAAATGAAAAATTAGACCCACAGACAGGAAAAAAATGCTAAATTTCATGTCAGGTTTTAATTAGCAAACTGCTCAAGAAAAGTACTATATGGAATCTTTGTTTTGGCCCCAGAATTTGCCTTAGAGAATGTGCTTAATTTTAAATTTTCATTTATATTGTTAATATTAGAGTGGTAACACTCCAAAATAAGGTCTTCCTATCTGTTTCACTTACAAATTATATATGCATGCAGAATATCAAGTTCTGATATAATTTTAGACTTAGTGAATAGGAAGACATAATTTCTATTGAATGGACAATTTAGGAGAATATAGATGATCAATTTAAAAAATATGATGCCCAAAGTTCTAATGAATAAATAAAGCAAGGCTGTTTGGAGGTCATTCACCATGGGAGGAGCAGCTGAGTTGACTTGGTGGAAGCCTGCCTATGTTCATGTCAACAAATGATTTATTTCTCTATTGGTGTACATTTATGTTTCCTATTTCCCTATTCAATAAATAAAGATTTGTGTGGATATTCTATATAAAACTTAACGCATAGGTATTTCTAGGAGTTAAACATTTCGAATTTAAATTTAAATTTAAAAAAATCAGTCAGACCACTGATTTTTAAATCTCATGCTGATCATTTACCAAGTGTACCCTCCTGGGAAGTTAGTAAAGTTGGGCCTCAGTTTTCTTATTTGTAGAAACAGGTTACAGAGACTTTTTCAAGTCTACAGAAATTAAATGAAATAATATGTAAGAGCTGCTTAGAAGACTTTTGTACCTAAACATCGCATATTTGTTAAAAATGGTGCATTTCACACAACATCAACATTGCTCCAAGAATTATGGTAGAAGCCAGAGCTTCGACAAAGGGCAAAGCAACTCTTTTTCTCCATTTTGACAAATTTATTTATTAATATTACTCAAAAATCATGAATGGATCCTTTGAGGTAATACAGTTAAGTGGGATTTGCTATATTCACAGAGTTGTCAGATTACCACAGATACCTTAGTTTCTTTCCAGCTATATTGAAATACACTTAGTAGAAAAAATGCTTTATTTATTAAAGCATAAAATTTGAAGTGTTTGGACCTATGTATAAATTCTTGATACCAGCACTACACACAAGATAATAAGCATATTTACAACCTCAAAGGTTTTCTTTTGTTGTGTTTTTTATTGTTTTTGTTTTATATTATGGTAAAAACATTAACATGAAATCTACTCTCTTGACAGTTTTTAACTCCATAATACGTTCTTGTTAATGATAGGCATTCAGTTGTATAGTGATCTATTTATGTTACTCACAGAACTCTAACTTCATACCTACTGGACAACAATTCCCAACATCCCCCTCCTCCTATACTCTGCTCACCACCATTCTATCATCTCCTTTAATAAGTTTGACTTTTTTACCTATCTTATACAAGTAGAATAGTACAGTATTTGTCCTTTTGTGACAGATTTATTTCAGTTAGTGTAATATGCTTTAGGCCCATCCATTTGGTTGTGATATTAGAATTTCATCTATTTTAAGGATTAATACTATTCCATTTTGTGTATATTTTCTTCACCATTAATCTTTTATTTATGTCTCTCTAACTTGGTTACTTTGAGTTTTACTACAATGAACATGGGAAACCAGAAATTTTGTTGAAACACTGATCTCAGTTATTTGTGTATATACCTGGAGGCAAGATTCCTGATTATATGGCATTTCTTTTTAGCTTTTTTAGGAATCACCATACTATTTTCTATTCCATTCTCTTAACAGTGTACAAAGTTTTTCTTTTCTCACAACTTCAACAATACTTATCTTTAAAAAAAATAGTCATCCTATTAGTTTGGTGGGAGATATCTCACTTTGGAGCTCACTTGCATTCCTGATGTTTTGTAATACTGAGCATATTTCCATATACCTATTGGCTATTGAATGACTCCTTTGGGCAGAGCCAATTCAAACCCTTATCAATGTTTTATTTGGGTGATTGGTCCTGTGCTATTGAGATTTAGGAAAAAGCATTCTAAACAATCCCAGACAGGGAGAGAAGCATGGAGGAGAGAAAGGAGAAAGAAAGGAGAGGAAACAAACTTTATACTTATGGTACATTTGTATTTTACAAAATAAATACATGTCTACAGTTCTGTACTTTAGTTATTTAGCTATTTTTTGTTTATTGAAACATTATTTTGCTATTTCAGATAAAGGGAATCTTTTTAAAAGAATTGGAAACATAAAACAAAAATTTTTTTTGATGCGATTTACCTCTGTGAATTCAGGAAACAATACTTCCTCATTAACAGTGTGTTTTTAAGGAGAATAATAAATTTAAATTAGAGTGGTGAACACTAGATGGCGGCATTTATGAAAAATTCAATTAGAGTAAGCTACTGTGCCACATAAAAATTATTTTTTTATGATGACTGTTTTCCTAATTTGGTTTTTAAAATCCATGTTGTATTCTTTTTCAAACATAATGTTCAAAGGTCAGGAGAAAAAAAAAGCTAAGGAAAATGTATTGCTCTTGTTTTACGGATGGGCCCGACTGAACACCTCACAATTGAGTGTTTGCATCTGTCTTGGAGTTGTCGAACTATTCCTAGCAAGATGATTGGAGACTGACGTGGAGTGCAAAAAGAACAAGTTTCAGGTAGTGTTTGCTGAGGGAAACACTTTTGAAAGAAACTTGTTCCAAGTACAATGCCTGGCCTTCAGGTACCAAGGACTGAAAAGATTTTTTTTTTCCAACAAAGGATTTAATTAATTGAATTAATTTGGTGCTGAGGGACAATACGAGTAGAGGGGTTAAAATTTTATCACCTTGTGCCATTCTGTAACCTAATGACAGGTATATTTTTGGACCTGTTTTATAAACAATGAGAGAATTCAGTTTCAAATCCTCATTCTGAATCTAGAATGACGCTTTACCCATTTTGCAATAAAATCATCGAAATCATAGACTTCAGTTGATTGTCATAAAATGCACAATTTTGAGTCAGTGATAACATAAGACTAAAGTTAAATATAACTTAATAAAATTCAATATAGCTTTACCTATAGAAAGCAAAAAGAAATTACAAACACAAAAAGAGAAAAGAAAAGGAAATGCCAATAGAGAAAGGACTTGTTCTGATTGAGTTTTTGAGATGAACTAAGTGAAATAAAATTAATCTTCATTTGGGAAGATTATTTGTCTTATATGCTTTTCAAAAAATATTTTGTAAATGAAGCCCTAAAATGCATCAGAAGACAGATTTCCTTTTTCTTCATAGTCATTAATTGGAGAAATTAAAGAAAAAAGAAAAAGGCATAATGAAATGATATGTATAAAGCATTAACCCCTGTACTTTTATTATCCCTCAGTCCTCAATTAACTCAATTAATTGTAGCCTTTATTAGACATTAAAAAGAATTAATTTGTACTTTTTTAGCATAGAAATAAATTGCATGGATTGGATTCTATGTAAATTGTAGAAAGCCTGTGACTTTCATATTTTTAAAATTTAAAAGTGATATGACAAGTTACAGTTTCCAAGCTTTATGACATGCATATTTTAAGACTTCCAAAAAGGTTCACTCTCTAAAAATGAGACTGTTTAAAAATTAAAGGGCTGAGGATTTAGCTCAGTGGCCTAAATGCCTGCCTGGCAATCACAAGGTCGTCAGTTCAATCCCCGGTGCTGCAAAAAAAAAAAAAAATTAAATTACATGTCATTAAGTGTTTACATTAATTACTTATTATGTTTATATTTTAAGTTAGGAAAAATACTATAAATCCTCCATATCCTTACACTACTAGAAAAACGCTTATTGTTGACATTTGTTTTGTGTCTTAGTTACTTTTCTTTCCTTGCTAAGACAAAATACCTGATGCACAAAGTTAAGGGAAGAAAGGTTTATTTAGCTCACAGTTTGTAGAGGTTTCAGTTCATAATTGGCTGGCTCTGTGGCAGGTTAGCATCACAGAGGAGACACAGTTCTTGGTAGGTCTGAAGTGGCAAAGTAACAACCAAGACAAACTCTTTCTGTCATTTATATTGTAGCCAGGTTCCTGGGGTTAGGGCAGTGGAAAAGCAATCAGTGAGTTGATTTAGTAATCACATACTCTTAATTCCAGCATCACACATTCTAGATTCAGTCATCTCTGATAAATCCCCACCTATGACTGTGTGAAGCTTTGCGGGAACATCTAGACATGAGCTGTCATACTGATGTACTTAAGAAAATAGCAACTCTATTCAATTAAGTAAAACTTTTCAAAATTGACAGTGATTGATTTATGATTATCATTTGTCATTTACAAATGATATTTACCCATATCATTTTTTTAGATTTCAGAGATGAAATTATAATATTAATTTATTGCCAGACTCACTTAAAATATATTTTATTATGAACTGATATGAAGTAGACAATTTTTTAAATATGTGAAAAATAAACTATTTAAATGTATATACTGTTTCCAACCAAAAATATTCATCAAGAAAATTTAGTATATTAATGTTCATGATTTCTTGATACATTAGCTATGAATACGAAAAACACATACGCGCAGCCAGAGAAATACAAATACACGTGCGTCTCAAGCATACTGTGTCTCAAAAATGGAGTTAATTTGAATATAAAATGTTATATTCTGTGGCCTTTTTTGCATAATAATATTTTGTATTATGTTCACTAACTCATAAAATTCTTTAAAATTATATAGCTTTTACTGCATTAAATTTGCTAAAAATCAAACATTTGTATTATTTACTAGAATAAATTTCAGTATTCAAATGTGTATAGACATTTTTGTATTTTTCCGATTATTCCTTTCAGATAGATTCCTAGAGATGGAACTGTGGATCAAATGACATGGTTTTACAATTCTTTGCATATATGAAAAATTGCTTTCTGAAGTATATTCATTTTTATTTCCACCGAGGGCTTATCAACTTCTTGTCATAACGTTCACTCAGGAACTTCTAGCATTTGTATTATTAAAAATATCATTTGGCATGTAAAAATTGTATCCCATGATTGTTTAAGTTCCCACCTCTTTGATTCCTAGAAAATTTGAGCAGTTGTTCACATCTGTATTTCTTATTTGTTTCTTTGATACATCGGCTGTTCATGTTCTTCTTTGAAATGAACATACAAAGAGCATCAAAGGAATGTGGTTACCATACAACTACCAAAGAGACTGAAGCTTAGCTTTCTTTGTTAAGCATATAAGTAATATAGAGAAGACACTTGCAAAAGGAGAAAAGTATCTGGAGTGTAGAAAATATGATAATCATAGCATAGATTTTCATGGAAATGAGGAGTGCTTTGAAATATGTTTGCTACTTTCCTTTTATTCCCTCAGTTAAATTTTGTTTGCATAATATTTATTCAGTTAATATTGGTATTTTTAGCATTTACCTGATTTGATGCCTTCTTCAAAGCTTCTTTTACCTTCAATTCTTGTTTTGCACCTTGATTTATCTATGTTAAAAATAATCCATAGGTATTGCCGTGTTCATACTGCATGCACCATATCGGATAGCATGCTTATTGCTTTAAGAAAGTATTACATATATTATATATATAATGTATAATATATGTAATGTATAACATATAATATAATATGTATTACACTACACAGTATATATTATAATGTATAATTTATTTTAGATATACATAATTTATTTTATATACACAATGTATTTCATATTTATAAATAGATTATCTATTTCCTTCCACAAGTGACACATATATATATATATATATATATATAAAATGTTTGCATAGTATTTTTCATTTGTATGGCAGCAAACTAAAATAATGCAATCCAGGTCTTATCTAATTGTGGACTCTGCAGCTTTCCAGTATTCAGTACAGTGAATTCACACATAACAGTGAAATGACCATACTGTCTTGAAAAGATGTAGTGAAATAAAACTTCTGCCCATATATATATGTGTGCGTGTGTATTCATATACACATTCCATATATGTTCATATATATTCTCTGTATATGTATATTTATGCATAGATTCACATAACTTTACACATAAATATGTATTTCCCATGATGCCATATGTATATATGTAATACATAGTTGTTATATAAATTACGTATGTATGTGTGTTTTTCAAGTGTTCATCAAACCTCAGAAGAAACTGTGTAAAAAAAATCTAAAAGAAAAAGGGAAGAAGTCTTTCAGTTTAATCAGTGAAAGACTGTTTTTTTTTTAATGCATATGACTGAGATTATCCATTTTCTTCTACGAGTGATGTATGCAGCGCTAAATGTGTTAAATGTCAACTTGCTGGGCTCTGACACCCTCATAAAGCTGATAAGGCGCTCCTTCTGGGTGAGTCTGCAAGGCTGTGTCTGGAAGAGATCAGCATCTGGATGCACAGACCCTGTAAGGGAGATTCCCTCACCACTGTGGGTGAGTGTTATCCAAACCCTTGAGGAAGGCCACAATAGAACAAAAAGGTGAAAGGGGACGAATTTGCTCCCTGTTTGTCCTCCTGACTTAAAACATTCACTTTTTCCTGTACTTGAGCATGGCATTTCTGGGTCTTAGTTCTATAGACTCCAGGATTTAAGATCTCCCACTACCTGCTTTCTCATCCCCTGTGTCTCAGCTTTTGTACTCAGACTAAATTCCACATCAAGTTTTATTGGTTCTCCCTGCTCAAAAAGAACACATCAATGGACTTGTCCCATGATTGCATACACAAATTCCTGTAAAAATACTTAACTCCTGTTGTTTCTTAGGAGAATTTCATACATGAAGTAAAATTGTCCTATCCAGAGTGCTGCATCACCTTGAACTGGCACAAAATCTCTTAGCTGGCTCTGAATTCTTCCTGCTGAAGATCAGACTCTTTATACAGGTTTTCATTTGACTTGGATTAAAATGTTTAAAAATCCTTTAAGACTACAGATTATTCTCTCAAATAAAAAGAGAAGGAGATATATCATGAGATGGAAGTAAACTGATTTTATTCTCTCAGGGACTGGAAAATTAGATCTCTGTCTTGCATGCATCAAGATGACAAATCTATAAGAAAAGGTGACAACACTATTCAAAACATTCTGGCTATTAGCTCTACTTTGAAGCCAAATAGATCAATCTCTTCATAAGTAGGAAATAGTTATTAAAATAATATTTTCACAGCCTGAATTTTCCTGAAGTATATTTTAACACGAATACCATTTTGTTTACACTGCTATTCTCACTATTCATCACTTAATATCTCCCTTAACAATAATCTTTTATTTTTATATGATTAATTTCAAAATATATTTATTAACTTGAATTATTGTCACCTCATGGGCAAATTAGTTTGTGTTTCCTTTTTCCTTCAATAAAAATAATATTTTCTAATAATAACAGGAATAATGCACAACACAATACTGTCATAGAAAAAAAATTGTCTTCATTTAGGTGATTACCTTAAGGGTTCAATCATTAAGAAAAATCTAATCTCTAGTCTTATCCATGTTTCCCAATAGGGTTCCTAAATATATGTTGAATCCTATTCTTTTTGTTCTTTAGTGTGCTGCACTGCAGAGAGAGAGAGACAGAGAGACAGAGAGAGACAGGGAGAGAGACAGAGAGAGAGAGAGAGACAGAGAGAGACAGAGAAACAGAGACAGAGAGACAGAATGAGAATTTACATTTAGTTGTGTTTGTCTTCTTGAGCATATCTTATCATAGCCAGATAAATAATTCATGGATTTCCAAACACAGATCTCAGGGACTTGATTTGTGTTACTTGAAGCATAAATCTATTAAGGAATAGCTTTCTTTCAAATGACGAGCATTCATATTTGTTTGGGTTAACTTGAATAATTTTTTTTTCAATGTGTAAAGATTAATCCTAGAATATGGATGCCAGGCTTAGCAAATACAAATACAGAATACTCAGTTAAATTTCAATTTCAGACAAAAATACACTTTTAGTTTATGTGTCTACCCTAAACATTGCATAAGAGATAGTTAAACCAAACATGGATTCATTACTTACCTGGAATTCAAGTTTAAGTGGGAACTGTGTAGTTTATCTGGAAATTTTATCCTTGATCATATACCAAGCTGGGAACATTTGTCCTTACTCCCCATTAGTTAGCTGTTCCTGCCTTATTACTGAACTCTGTTAAATACACAGGAAAAAGAACATTTAGAAACCCATTACATTTTCACTTCTATTCACGAGAGATGTATTTTTATATTAAAGGTACTAAAGGAGTTGTACCTCATAATTGATCTACCCATTCCAGGAAGAACCCATGTAGAATATACATTTTAATGCTGGACCCAGCATGAAAGGCAAAAGCTTCTGAAAACGTGTAATTATCTCCAATGTCATAGTCTTTATTCAAATGATGCAAAATATGAACATATTTTGATGTGTATAGTATTTGTGTGCAGGTTAATATTGATTATTAATTTGATTGGATCAAGAGACTACTGGGGAGGTGACTGGGTTGTGAGGATGCTGACATGAATGGGTTAATCTGCTGATAAGTTCATAGGCAAATGGGCTATTGGGAAATGGATCTAGTGTGAATGAGTGGGTCATGGAGACAAGAGGCTTGGAGATTATAACAGATCCCTGGTCCCTCCCTCTGGCACACTTCCTGACTTTCTCCTTGCTGAATGCCATGTTAAGGACCTTTCCTTTACCCCGAGCTTTGCCTTGAAGTGAGCTGACCATAAATTGAAACTTCTGAAACTGTGAACCCAAAAGAAACTCTTTTTTGACATGGTGTGTGCCAGGTATTTTGTACTGCAAAATATAGAAATTTAGTATGAGGAGGGTTGTGGCGATGACTATACCTGACTTTGTGGTTCAGAAGTCATTGAAACTGGTTTGTAGAAGGAGTTTCGAAATTTTTGAGAAGCTGCCTAGAAAAAGTCTAAATTTCTGTGAGCAGAGTCTGACTGGCAATTCTTGTCAGAGCTCACAAGTTCAGAATGTTGACAGTAATGTGGAGAGTAAAGGTCAGACTCATGAGGTCTCGTATGGGAATGAGGACTATAGTGGGAATTGGATTCAAGGTCATGCATGTTGCACTCTGGAAAAGAAATTTGTCTTCATTTTGCCAATATCCAAAGACCTTGTAAGAGGTTGAATTTAAAGGTTGTGAATCCAAGCCAACTTAACGTTCAGTGGTGTCATGGGTACTGCTGGCTGCTTTGAGCCAGATTTACAGAGAGATCAGAAATAAACAACAGACCATAAACATCTACTACAAAATTACATGCAAAATTGGGGCCAAAGGAGGTAAGTGTGCTGGAGAGATTAGTTTCATTAAAAAGAAGTGAAGTACTTTGGACCATGACAAGATGACAAGTACTTTGGACCAGGGTACCCATTTCCAGTTTTTGGGTACAAATATGGAAACCTTTCTCGAGAAAACAATTTCTTATCTAAAGGCCATCTTATCTAGGGAATTGATACCCTGCAATTCATTTCACTACGCCCAACCTCCACATACTCAGTGTTCACGGAAGCCAAGTTCTCAGGGGTCCTGGCTACTGCTTCAGCTGATGGCAGACTTTTGAACAACCATGTGATTCTGGTTACAGGCATACAGAATGCAACTGTTATAAGTCATGTAAACTTCCAACAGATTTCAAAGGAAGCCCTCAGATTCCTATGTATTATAGAGTTGCTGGCATCCCTTATAGGAATCTCCAAGAGGGCAGTTTGTGGAGCTATTAGAGTGAGGCTGAAGCTTCCTTGGAGACCCCAGGAAGTTGGAGATGCTAGAAACATTGAATGTCTGTGAAGGGAGTCTTCAGGCAGTGAGTGAAGCCAAACCAAGAGAAAGGCCATGTTCCCCACAACCATATTCTTTGCCAAACAACTGATAAACTCCTACTATTGAACTTCATTTAAAACAAAGATTGCTCTTTGTTTAGAAAGGGTTTAGAAGTAACTGTTAAGCTGGGGATCCAGCTCAGTAGCCTGAGCACCTGCCTGGCAAGCACAAGGTCATGAGTTCAATCCCTGGTGCTGAAAAAAAAGAAGAAGAAGAAGAAGAAGAAGAAGAAGAAGAAGAAGAAGAAGAAGAAGAAGAAGAAGAAGAAGAAGTAGCTGTTAAAATAGTACCTTCAGATAAGCCTCATTTCATATACTTCTTCCTTCCACTCACCTTCATGGAATCCCAGCCAAACAGGGTACTTTTATCTGTGAATTCAGAACAGTTTACTATTATTTTTAACATGGAACATACTCGTTTATTGTGTGCATTATATCCATAAAAATCAACTACTTTCTGCTTTAAAGAAAGTAAGGAATTCACTGCTAACCTATCAAAGTACTATAATAAACACTGAATTAAAAATTCAACAGGGTTTGTTGGTTGACTGAAAAAAATGAAAAATGAGCATAGTTTTAGCCTCTTCATTCCTTTCTAGATTTTATGATACAAATAATAAGACTAGAGTTTAAGGCAATAAAATTTTATTGAGTCTAATTTTCGAATTTTATGTGTTAGGCTAAAAGTTCAGAGTGATTCTGACTTGTCAAGAGAGACAGGTTATTTTACATGTTAAAGTTCTTTAATATATACTGGGATAATAATACAGTGAGGCAAGAAAGGTCAACTTCATTGGATGACTTTGCATAACCCTTGAATTGATAGCAGAGATATAAGAAGAGATTATTATTCTTTGGCCTAAGGCGAAAAAAGCAGTTTGAGAAGCAGATATAGCACATGCAAAGGTCCTGGGGTTAAGGAGAACTTGACCTGGTAAGAGAACAAAGAGGATGTCAGGTATGTTGGAACAGTTCAAGTGAGACAGAAAGCAGAAAAGGTAAGGCAGAAGGATCAAGGAAAGATTTGTAGGCTATAACAAGGGTTTTGGAGCTTATTTAAATCAAGTGGAAAACCATTGGAGGTTTATGTATCACTGTTTATATTATACAAAATAAGGTTTATATGCATGTACAATATTTATATAAATTTTATATATATATATATATATATATATATATATATATGTATTCAGTCTCCTATGCACTGGAAACTGTTTGCAACCATCACAATTAGAGATTCAGAGACGATTTAGACAGTCTGTCCTTTAAAAACTCTTAATATTTTGGAAAAATACACACATAGAAATATGTCATATGTGCACAGATGTTACACGTGCACGAATGGCATCATTGTAACAGAATATAATCAGTGTTGTTGTAGAAATAGTTTAAAGTATTAACTCCATAAAGACAGAGACATGTCCTGAATTCACTTTCATATCTTCAATCCATAACATGTGGCAGGCACACAGTAGGTGCTCAATGAATTCTACCAAAGGAAGTAAGTGGAGAGGAAATAAGGTCCATAAGTAGATCAGGAGGTAGATGTGGATTCTGTCCTCTAACAATAAAATACCTTGAGCTAAGACTTCCTGTTTATTGTCTACCAGAACTCATTTTGTGAAAGGAGTTTGTCTAATCTTTATTTCTGTCTGAATAGATCATTTCCCACAGTCCCCAGAAGCTGCCCATACAAATCACAGATTTTCAGTAGTACGTAAAGAAAAGTGATCACAGATGTTCCTGATGGGAGATTGCATCAACCAACCAGATTATCTGCGGTTTGGATGACATAAATGATTCTCACAAGGTCAAGGATATTCATGATAGGCTTTATGGAAATGCCAGGTAGCCTGATAAATGCTTCATTTTGGGAAGTGTGAGTGTTGGCGATAAATTGAAAGACATTGTAAGAAAGTGCGGACATCTAAATAGTGCCACTGAGAGAAGAGCAACACACGAGGGGAGGAGGTCAGCAAAACTTCCTGAAGAATGTAAGAGGGAATCCTGGAAGCTGTGCGCTCATCCTCAAAAAAGTTATCATAAGAAAGAAGCTACTCATGTAAAGCTTGAGCCACCTACTTCCAGCAATCAAATATTGGAAAGGCTACTGCTTTGTTTATGAGCAAGTCGCTATGATTTGCATGAGGAGCCAGGAGGCAGGTCCCAGTGAAATTGTTTACCATTGTTTTCTTTCTGTTGGAATGGCAGAAGCTGCCTTATTCTGGGAGGGGTGAGGTGGTAAGTGTCAGAGATTCTCAGGGCTACAGGATGTTTAAAGATGGGCTATGTCCAAATTTTTATTCCACAAGCAAGGCAGTATAGGTTCAGCCATACTAAGCAATTGCCAATATCACTTTTTCCTTTTGCAGCCTTCTCAGCCAAAAATGAGTCCAGTTTCTGGATTCTTGGTCAAAAATGTCTCTGCACAACAGTGGAGCCCAGCTGCTGTTTCAGGCACAGTGATCTGAAGGCAGTTTGGCACAATGAGGAGCCAAGAGTGGTCACTGGAGTTCCAGTTCTGAAGGGGTTCATTGTCAAGGGGTTCATTTGTTCAAGCGAAGGAAATTATATGCGTAAAAGTGTGGGGATGGAAACTCAACAATTAAATGAGAAGCCAAAAATCCTTAGAAGCCATTATAATGAGTGCTCCTGACTGGTATATTTAACTCACTACATGTAGACATTCTAAGTTGTGCTCACCTCACACAAATCTTAAATTTCCCAGCATGACAGATATCAACTTGGCACTGGGTGGTTGACTAGTTAGTTATAAACCAAGGACTCAATCACAGGATTGTCTTCAAACAGACCTGGGTTCCAAACTTGGCTGTGGCACTTAAAACTTATGAGGTTTTAGGGGGAAGTTAGCCCAACTTTTGTGCCTCAGTTCTCTATAGCGTAAGATGACATTAATGACTTTCAAGAATTGCAGGTATACTAATTGTTCTTCATCAGTGATAACAGGCAGATGTGTCTAAACATGGTTGTACATGACACCAAAGCTTGATATTGAAATATTCATTTATGATCCTTATAAAATAGAGCAAACCTGGAATGATAACCCTGTACCCACACAAGCAATAAAGTTTGATGATATATAGAGTTTGAAAATTTCAGAATGAAGTTTTTAAATTGCAAGCTCTAGGCCAACCTGGATGATTTAGTGATACTCCGTCCAAAAAATAGAGTACGTAACTCAGTCAAAGGCCCTGAGTTCAATTCCCAGTGTCACGTAAGTAAAAAACAAAACAAAACAACAAAACAAAAACCAAACCAAAACAAAAAAATCCACCAAATTACAAAGCAAAATAAAAACATGTGAGGGAAGAAAAGGGAACTTAGTAAGTAAGATTCTATGAGGTTTAATTTAGTTAGACATATAAAAGTTAGTACCAGGCCATTGAGGTGTCTTTTGAAACAGAAAGTGACAATGAAAGAGCTCATGGCTGTGATGAAGTTTTATTGTCTAGATTTCTTCTATGCACTCTTCATGATCACTAATGTTTTCCTGCAAGGGGGTAAGTTAATGGAAAAGGTCTCTCAGTAACATTATTACAAGTGGCTTAGAGATTATCACTAAGTCATACAACAGCCAAAGAAAAACATAGAATAACTTGATAGGACGATGTTGTACTATTCTCTTCCTTTAATAATGCCAAATATTGAAGGAAAATGTTATAACCTGCCAAAAAATATTTTACTATCTCAGATCTCAGGTTACACATGGAAGACAGGATACCTCTTCCTAGTGTTTTCAGATCAAGAAATAGAGCAGACTGCATTCCACACAGGAGCAGAGCAGGAATTAAAATTTTGGACTGTAATAAGAACTTTCTACCGAATAAGGCTGAATCTATAAATTTCCTGTTTTGGACAGGTAATACTGAATATAGTTTTAGGTCCTACAAATAATTCAACATTTAATTTCTTGTATACTTCATCTTTTTTTTTAAGATATTTCATGACAGCTCTTTATCCCTATGTTAAATACAGGTCCATGAACCAGGAGGCAGATTGAAATTATCATTTTCTACCTCCCAAGAAGCCTATTAAAAAGAAGAAAATAAACACTGATACAAATTACAAAGGAATTCATGGAGAAAAATGGTTAAAATCACAATACTACCTACAATGCACCAAAAATAATCCCCTATATTGATATCTTTTCCCATGGTAGACAAGAAGCAGGGACCTGGGGAGAAGAGAATGAGTTTTAGTGCCAGAGAGACATGACTTACACATCGAACCCTATGGCTGACTTTTGGTGGAATTTCCTGAGACTCTGCTTCCTCATCTGTAAAATGGATCAAATACCCAGTTTACAATACTAAATATTAACTAGACCATAAAATCACACAGTATAATAATAAGTGATAAATACTGGTTATGTTCTTTCCCCTTTCAGTTCTGATATATTCATGACTGAAATGCCAGCCTTCTCACTCCGAGATGCAATTGTTTTCTTGAGAACAGTCTGCAGGCAGTATTCCTTGTGGGTCTGTGCCTTGAACTGCTAAGTAATCCCCCTCTGTGGCTTGCAGCATGTCAGCCACATTGTCACTATTCTGATCACCAATCACTGTTTGGCTTCTGTTCAACGTGTGGTCACATGTATGAAGATCCCCTTGATTCTGGACTCAAGGGGAAGCGCCATCTCCACTAAATATGTCAGGATAAAAGGACACGCAAAATGCTATTGTCAAAAGTAACTGCAAAGGAGTAAACATCGCTTAATATTCACATGAGAGATGAGAAACTAAACTCAAAAGCTTCAAAATAAGAACTCCACGCATTCCAC
>RJWT010003074.1:0-37896 GCA_004365215.1 Cuniculus paca | reverse complement strand
AGGTGGCAGTGGGTTCATTCCACGAGCAATGGCTGGAAAGCTTACTTCAGTTGTTGAGAGGAGGGCCTGCAGGTAGAAAGGCCCACGGTTACTGAAAAAGGAGAGGCAGCTGTGTGGGTGTGATTTCTCCAGCAGGCAGCCTACAAGAAGAGCTGGAAAAGTCTATGAATATAGAATAAATACTGTCACTGGGAGCTGCATTGATTCTTTTTTCAGACTAATGGCTCAGATGGTAGAACCACCAAACAATGACTAAAATAGGAGTCGAATGCTTTCAAATCAAATCACTCCATTGAAGCAGGAAGACAGGCAAGCAGAGAGCAGGTCATTAGAGGTTCTAACCAATACTTGTTAAAGCTGGAGAAATTCATTCTCCTTAATGATTGTTTTTTCCATCTAAGTCATTTTGACATTAGTGAACTAGGGACATTTAATCTTTATTGCTTGTGACACCTCTGGATCAGCTCTGCACAGTGAAGAAGACAGCTTCTGGCTGGGCTCACATGCTTGCCATGATCCTGAATCCAGCAAGTCTTCAATGATGCCAAAGGGTGTCAAGTAATTTTAAAATTATGGACCCTCAAAGTTGAGTTTCTTGAGATTGTAAAAACCAACTTTCACTTAAATATAAAAATAGCTGCTATGAAGATGAATTGGCACTGGGAGAAGGCAGGTGTGGAAAAGTATATTAAAGGACTCATAGGGAAGCTTCCAGGAGGCATGGGAGAGGCAGCAGCTTGTCCTGTGGCCCTCATGGAAATACCATGTGGGCCCACAACAGACTTATGAATGATTTCCCTGACATTTCCCCACACACACAGCCCATGCTATATTCTAAGTTTCAAGCTCTTTCCCTAAATGTTTTTTTTTTTTTGAGACAAGTTCTTCCTATGCACTTTAGGCTGGCCTTGAACTATGTAGCCCAGACTGGCCTCAAACTTATGGCAATCCTCCTGCCTCAGCCTCCCGAGTGCTAGGATTACAGGTAAGTGCCACCACACCTGGTAAATGTTCATCCTTATTTTACAATTCTATTCCTTTTTAGAAAATTCTTCTGCTGAAGAGATCCTGAGGAGACAGGTATTTTTACCTATAAGAAAACTTTTACCATATTTATTGGACGACAACTTCACAAAGAATAAACAGAAGTATCTACATCCCTCTTGAATCAGGGACCTGTTTTTATCTTAGCCTCACCTTCTCCTTTTTTGACAGTTATCAGCCCTGTAATAAGAGGAATAGAGTACAGATGAGCCTCAATTTATGATGGGGTTATGTCTCTCCATAAACCCATCACAAGTTGAAAATACTGTACGTTAAAGATGCATCTAACACATCCTACCTACCAAACATCATAGCTTAGAAACAGAGTACACTGTAAAGCAGCTGTCTACAACCTTTTTGGCACCAGAGACTGGTTTCAAGGAAAACAATTTTTCCATGGACAGGGTGTGGGGGTAGGAGATGGGGGTTAGGGATGGGCAGTGGAGTTTTAGGATGATTCAAGCACATTGCATTTATTGTGCATTTTATTTCTAGTATTTTTACATTGTAATGCATAATAAAATAATTACACAACTCACCATAATGAAGAATTGCTTGCCACTCACTGCTAGGGTTTTGTTACTGAGTTACAAGCAGTTGATTTATCATTGTCTCTGTGCAAACCCCTCTGCTAATGCTAATGTGTACTTGCAACCACTCCCCAGTACTAGCATCACCACCTCAGATGATCAGGCATAAGATTTTCATAAGAAACGTAAAACCTAGATGCCTCAGATACACAGTTCACCATATGGTCCATACTCCTGTGAAACTCTCATGCCACCACTCATCTGACAGGAGGCAGAGCTCAGGCAGTAATGTGAATGGCTATAAATACAGCTAAAAAGATTCGCTTCCTTGACTAACACTCACTGCAATGCAACCCAGTTCTTAACAGGCTGAAGACCAGCAGTGGTCTGGGGTTTGGGGACCCATGCTGTAGAGTATCCATTATTCACCCATTGAAAACAAGTGACTCATAACTGCACACTGCTAACTCAGGCAGGAAAAGGCCAACATTCAGAGGTTCCTACAAAATGCAGACACTCTGGTACCCAGCAAAAGTGTAGGGCCCACAGACCACGTTTCAGAAGAGACTGGAGTTTCCTTCTATCTAAATTCAGCACTGTAAACACTCTCTGTTCTTCTTCCTAAATCAATTCTCTTAGAAGTGAGGGCAACATATTCTTTTTTAAAAAAATTTTTTTAATTTGTGGCAAAACACACATAATATTTACCATTTTATGTTGTCCTTTTTGCATTGTAACCTTCTCAAATATATGGTTCAGTAGCATTAAGCATATTCCCACTCCAGTGCAATCATCACCATTACCTACCTTTGTAAGGTTCTCAACTTCTCAAATTGAAACTGTATAGCTATTAAGTAACTCCCCATTCCCCCTTTCCCTGGCAATCACCATTCTACTTTCTGCTTCTATAAATCTGACTATTTTACATATCTCATATCAGTGGAATCATACAATATTTGCCTTTTTTAGTCTGGTTTATTTCACACAATATCCTCAAGATTCATCCATGTTGTAGCATGTATAGGAATTTTATTCCTTTTAAAGGTTGAACAATATTCCAGTGTATATACATACCATATTCATCCATTCACTTATCAATGGACATCTGGGTTATTTTCAGGACAATATATATTTTACTTAATGTCACAATTTAAGATTTTCAGGCAATTCAAATTCAATTCAATTTATTGAAAATTTACCAGGAGTAACTCACTATGTTAGGGGGTGTGAAAATTCACAAAAGTGAATCAAACAGAGTAGCTGCTCTCAAGGCATTTACAATACCCTGGGAAAGGTGAGGAAGAAGTGAAAATAATCAGTATTTGCTGAGCACTTACTATCTTCCAGGTACTTTATCCAATCACTGCATGTAATGTTCACAACTGTGTGAGGTTAGTATTTTTATAGACACTTTATGGTGAGAAAAATGTACAGAGCTTTTAAGTAACCACCTCAGGTAAGACTGAGATTCCAACTCACATCTTGAATTCAGATGTGTTCACTGTATTCATTCCACTACACATGCTGCTCTCTGTGGTACAAGTTAGATTGTGACCAGTCTGGGAGGAGAAGCTACAGAAGTGGAAGAGGAAAATAAGAGATTTTGATTCAGGATAAGGCACATGGAGGATGTAGGCATGAGAGGTCAGGAAGCCCTGTGTTTGACAGAGATGATAAAGGTAGAGGAAACTTCATAAGCAGAGAAAAATGAGGAAAACAGGGGTATGCTTAGGGACTGTTGGCATCGTAGGTCATGATGCTAGCAAGTAGAGAGGAGAAAAATCATCATCATAGTGCAGTGCTGGTTCAAGGGATCCGAACTCCACTGTGTAGGCACTGGTGAGCCACTGCAGGTTTTCTAAAACAAGATATAATCAGAGCTATGGTTTGGGAAGATCACCATGGAAATAATGTATAACAAGGATGGAGCAGATGGGGGTAGTTTAAAGATAGGAAAACCAGTTAGGTGGTCTCTGGAGGTAGCAGATGAGACATAGGCAGAATGGAAAAGAGGACATGGAGGTAAAAGATATCTTAGTATTAGAAATCACAAACAAGGCAATTGATACATTTGAATAAGGTGACATGCTAGTTTGCCTTGGATCTCATTTTCTTGGTGTAATTACTAATAGCACCTTTACTCTTAGAAAGGTCCAACTTCGGACAATAACCTCTATGAACATATAAGCAATAAAAAAAGAACCAAAGGTGATTGTAAGAGTTTAAACCTGGGTTAGTAAGAAAGTTGATAACACCTTTAAAAACCTATGAGGGAAATCAGGTTTTGAAGATGATGAGTCTGAATTTGGACATGCTGAGTTTGCTGATGAGGTGAGATTTTATTTGAGAGAGAGAAGCACCTTTCCTGTGGATTTGCGTTGCATAATATGAAGGAAGGCATCATTGACCTAAAAAAATTAAAGAAGATATGGTCAGATTTGGCACAGGTATATATTTCAAAAAATCTTTGTTGATGGTTGAATTCTTAAAATAGTTAACTAAAGTATTAGAATGTGTCACCAATGAACTGTACATAACTATGCCATACTAGCTAAATAACCAATCACTACAAATGTAAAGGAAGGCAATCATATTTAAAAATAACCCACCGTTAATACTTTTCCCCACCTAAACTTTGGATTTTCAGTGTGGTCAATGTTGCTTCCAGCAAGCAAAAATTCCACAGACCAGTCCTGATTCTATTATAATAATTCTGTTCCAGCTGTTCTATTTTAGAAGTGTTCCAGTTTTTTAAAGAATGGAACATCTGGTAGAATAATCAATGTTTTAATTTTATATAATTTTTACCTTTTTATTAAAACTGCCCTATTTCCCAATCAACTGAAATATAATGTATCAAAAATCATTTTTCAAAAATGCAAGGTTATAAAACAAATTAAAAAGCACCTACAGTAATCAAGGCAGTGTGATACTGATGAAAAAGTAGAAAAATGGATCAATGGAACAGAATAGAAAGTTCAAAAATAGACTCACACAAGTAGTCAACTGATCTTTGAAAGAAGATTAAAAGCAACTCAATGTAAAAAAGATAGTCTTTTCAACTAATGGTGCTGGAAAAATTGGATATCCATGCGCACAACTGAATCTATAGATGGGCCTCACCCCTTTCACAAAAATCACTTCAAAACAGATCATAGACCTAAATGTAAAATGCAACACTAAAACTTTCAGAAGAAAACATAAAAAGTCCCAGTCACCTTGAGTTTGGCAATGAGTTTTTGGACACAGCACCAAAGGCACAATCCATGCAGGGAAAATTTCTAAGTTGACTTCATTAAAATTAAAAACTTCTACTCTTCAGAAAACATTATTAAAAGAATGAAAAGATAAGGCATAGCCAGAGAGAAAGTCTTTCTGAGACACATAAAAAATGCTTTTATCTAATAGCATATACACAGAAAATCCTTAACACTCAACTATAAGAAAACAATTCAAGTCGGGCGTGGTGGCTCACGCCTGAAATTCCAGCACTCAGGAGGTTGAGACAGGAGGATCGTTATGAGTTCGAGACCAGCCTGGGCTACAAAGTGAGCTCAAGGCCAGCCTGAACAGCATAGTGAGACCCTGTCTCAAAAACACAAGGGCCAGGGATCTAGCTCAGTGGCCTAAGCACCTGCCTGGCAAGTGCGAGGTCGTGAGTTCAATCCCTGGTGCTGCAAAAAAAAAGCAAAGAAAAGAAAATGACTCAATTAAAATTCAGGCAAAAGATCAAAAAAGAGACCTCACCAAAGAAGATATACAGATGGTAAATCAGCATAAAAAGATACTCAATGTAATCTGTCATTAGTGAATAGAAAGTTAAAGCACTAAGATACTATGACACACCTGTTAGAAAGACTAAGATCCAAAATGCAAACATCAAATGGTGGCAAAGATATAGAGAAAAAGGAACCCTCACATATCAAGTGGAAATACAAGATGGTAGAGTCCCTTTGGAAGACAGCTCAACAGTCTCTTATAAAACTAAACTTATCCATAATGAACAACCCAGCAATCACACTCATAGGTATTCAGCCACATTAATTGAAAACGTATGTCTGCACAAAAACATGTGCCTGAATGTTTACAGCAGCTTCAGTCACGACTGCCAAAACTGGGAGAAACCAAAATGTCCTTCAACAGGTGAATGGATAAACAAACTGGTACATTCATGCAATAGAATATCAGTCAGTGACAGGAGGAAATGAACTATTAAGACACAAAAAACATGGAAAAACTTAAATGTGTATTGTTAAATGAAAGAAGTCAGTCTGAGAAGCTATATAACTGTGAAGCTATATAACATATGATTCCAATCGCATGAAATTCTTAAAACGACAAAACTGTAAAGACAAAAAAAAATCTGTACTTGCCATATATTCAAGGATGAGGGTGAGGATGAATATGTGGAGTCCAGGGCATTTTTTTAGAGCAGTGAAGCAATTCTGTATGGCACGTGGTAGTGAATACATGATGTTGTGCATTTGGCAGAACCCACTGAACTGTACAACACAAATACTGAGGCTTAGGCACTCCAGTCACCATTAGGATGCTCCCTGTGGCCGGTAGCCAGTGCAGGCTAGGAAAAGCAGTAGCCAGCCCCACACCAGCGCATCCAATGGCTACCATCAGATACCCATAGCCAGCACTGGCCAGGAGAACCAAACAGTCATGCTTTGGAGAAATTGCAGCCAACTTGGGAAGTGCCTGGAGCCCCAGTACCCACTTGTCTGGAAGAACCCAGGAATATGTCAAGACAAAGAAGCAAAAGGCAGTCTCTAGCCTGCAGCCCAAGCAGAACAAGTCCAGGAGATGTAAACATGGAAGAGATCAGGAGTTGCACACCTCTAGTTTCTGAAGTGATGGCAACTGAAGTAAAGAAACAACTTCATGAGGCTATAAAAGAAAATAGAACAGAAATACTATCTCAGGTAAAAGAAGAAATGAAAAACATAATAAAAGAATTGCTAAGCACCTCTAAAGAAGACATAGATAAAAAAAATAGAGGAGCATAGGAAAATGAGGGAAACCTTGAATGAACAATATAAAAAAGATTTAGAATACATGAAATGGATTCAAAGAGATATCCAGGAAATTAAAAACTCTATTGAAAGGTGGCAAGACCACTTGAAAGAAACTGAAGATAGACTTTCAGACCTTGAGGACAGGTGTGTAGCTTGCAATCATGAAAGGAAAGATCTCTTAAAAACAACAAGGAACCAGGAAATAACAATTCAATGGCTTCAAGATGATGCAAAGAAAAATAACTTAAGAATAATGGTGTCAGTGAAAAAGCACGGGTTGACACAAATGACATAAAAAGTCTATTTATAGAAGCAATAGCAGAAAACTTCCCAAGCATGGGAAAAGGAAGTGACATTCAGATAAGTGAGGCATATAGAACTCCAGCTAGCCATAATCAAAATAAATCTACACCTAGACATACAATAATCAAGATCCCACAAATTCAACACAAGAACAGAATATTAAAAACTATAAGAGAAAACAAACAGATCACCTATAAAGGAAAACCCATCAGAATCATGACAGACTTCTCAACACAAACCATCAAGTCAAGAAGAGACTGGAGTGAAGTATTTCAAATCCTGAAAGAAAAACAACTTCCAGCCCAGACTGATGTACACTGTGAAACTATTTTTCAAAATTAATAGTGAAACAAGATACTTCCGTGACAAAGAACAACTCAAGGAATTCATGACCACCAAACCAACCCTACAAAGAATACTAAAGGACATTCTAGAGAGAGTTAAAAATGACCACAGTTCCAGGAACAGTGGCTGAGGGGGACCATCAAGCAGGGCAGACAATTCAATGGAGGGGAAAAGTAGGCAGCCAACAGCAGGAAAATAGCATGGCAGAGATGAGCCAGTGCGTGTTGGCCGTAACCATGAATGTAGATGGCTTCAATTTACCAATAAAAAGAAACACAGGCAGAGTGGATCAGGAGACAGGATCCATCAATACACTTTATACAAGACACACATTTAATTCAAAAGAAAATTCATAGACTGAAAGTCAAAGGAGAGAGAACAATGCTCTGTGTGACAGGGAACCAGAAAAAAGTAGGCGTAGCTTAACCATCAACTGCAGAATGGATAAGAAAGATACAGTATTTTTATACAATGGAAAGCTACTCAGCTATAAATAAAGATAACCTCGTGGCTCTTGTAGGTAAATGGATATATGAGATCATGCTCATAAGTGAAATGGTTCAGAGTCACATGGGTGAACATCATGTTGTCGCCCTAGTATAAAAAACTAAAGGAGTTAGTGGGGTCCAAAATGCACAATACATATTGTGAAAGTAAAAGGGGAGGAAATGTCTAAAAAGGGAAGGCAGTGGCCATTGTTAACCTATTATTGTGTTTTGAAAACCTATATTGTTTTCATTGTTCTGTTTAGTTTGGTTTTGTTCTGTTTTGTTTGATTTTATTATATTTGATGGCATGGACAGCTATTTCAAAGATAACAAAATATATTATGGTAGCCATTATTGATTTCCTATTATCTTCTTTCAAAGCCCTGTGTTGCTTTTATTATTTTGTTTTGATTGATTTTATTCAATTTTGTTCTGTTTGATTGTATTATGCCTGATGGTATGGGCAGTTATTTTGAAGATAACAAGAAGCATTATGGTAGCTATTACTGACTTCCTTTTATTTTGTTTTGAAGTCTTGTACCATGTTCATTGTTTTGTTTTGATTGACTCTATTCAGTTTTATTTGGTTTGCTTTGCTTTTATTCTCTTTAAAATAAAAAAAAAACCTACTGAGGTTTAATGTTAACTAGGACTTTTATTAATACCAGTAATGTATCAATAGTGATTCATCAGTTATAACAAATGTACAACAGCAGTACAAGGTGTTAATAATGGTGGAAACTCTGGGTGATGGAAGAGGGAATATATACTTCCTGGTAAATTGTTCCATATACCTAAAACTGCTATAAAAGAGTACTGAATTTTAAATAAGATAAATGACAACTGCAATACAATAAATGAAATTAAAAAGCAAAGGAGAATGGAATAAACCAAAGTTCACTATTTGCTGATCATAGTAACAAGAAAGGTCATCAAGACTGTGAGATATAAAATTAGCTTATAAAAACTATTAACATTTCTCTACAACACAAATAAGTAAGACATGTAATAAATACTGCTCTAAAAGGCAAAAAAAACAATAAAGTACTTGTAAAAAAACATTAAATATTAATCTATAAGACTTTATGGGGGAAAACTTTAAGGTTTATTAAACAAAGACATGAAAGACCTGAATGCATGATGATATGTCCTTATTCACACATGAGACATCATAGAAATATCAATCCCCTCCAAATTAATACATAAAATTGATACAGTTCAAAATTTCAGGCAGTTATTGAAAAGCTATTCTAAAATTCATCTAAAAGGATAAAGATTCACAAAAACCTAGACATAAGTCAAATTTGAAAAGGAAGACAAGAGTTACCCTTTCACACATCAAAACACACTTAAAATTGAAAATCAGGTTATTATAAAGAGGAAAATTAAAAGTAGTTACCTGATTCATACCCAACACAAATGTGACTTCAAATGTGTTAAATTCTTAAATTTGATATAAAACTATAAAGCTAGCTGGGTTCAACAAGCCACAGTTATAATCCCAGCTACTTAGGAGAATGAGTCAGAAGGAATAAACCCAGGAATTTGAAAGCAGTCTGAGCAACACAATAAGACCCCATTACAATAATTACAACACCAAAAAGTATAACATTAACAGAGAACATCATTGTGACCCAAGTATAAAGAAGAGCCTCTGAAACAAGTCTCCCAATAGTGTAACTGTAATGGTTGATATACTGTTTCAACTTGAGAAGTTTAGAAATTTAACTAAGTGATTCAACAGGGGACCAGGGTCCTCACTTTGTAAACATCCTGATCCTGTGCAAGAGAAGAGCAGGGAGATGGTGTGAGTGCTACACCCAATCTAGGGCAGGTAGCCTGCTTACAAGGGAGGAAAAGAGGCTTGCTCTCCCATTTTTGCTCTTGTTGCTTTTGCTATCTTCTGCCACCATGAACTGTCGCCCCTCTGCCACGACACCCTGCCTTGCAGACAGCTGATTACAGACTGAAAACTCCACAAACTATGAGCTAAATAAACCCTTCCTTCCTTAACTCTGGGCATTGCATATTTTGTCTCATTAACCAAAAAAAAAGTAACTAACACAATAACCATAAAACAAAATGCTGCTGTGCTTGATTGCATTAAACCTAAACAAAAATGTCAGTAAAGCTGGGGATTTAGCTCAGTGGGACAAGCACCTGCCTGGTAAGTGCAAGGTTATGAGTTTGATCCCCAGTTAATAAAAACTACCAAAAAAAATGGCAGTAATGTGACAAAGTTGGTAGAAATCTTTTGCAAAGTCTCAAACTAATATCAACAACCTGGCTACTCAAAAGGCTACACCCTTCTGCACCATGAGGAGCTGATCAGAAATGCATGATCTTGAGCCCCTAGCCTCACCGAATCTTAATCTGAACCTTGACAAGATTCCAGGTGATTTGCATGCACCTCAAAGTTTGATAAGCATAGATTACCAAGAAACTTCTGTAAATTAATAAGAAAAAGATGGGACCCCAAATAGAAAACTGCATAAGGGGGATTAAGTTGTAACTCAAAGCATTGGAAATCAGAATAGCTACCAAAAACATATCTGCACATCAAATTAATTTTTAGTACCAGGGATTGAACCCAGGGCCTTGCACATTCTAGCTAGGTGCTCTGCCACTGAGCTACATTCCCAGACAGCTAGAAAATATGTAAAAATATGCTTAAATTCATAACAAATCAGGGAAATTCAAATTAGAGTAATAAGATGACACTTAATACCTTATCATTTGAGCAAAAATCAGAAAGTTGAACATTATTACTTATCAACACAGTGGCAAATAAGAATTCTCATGCATTGCTGGTATAGACATAAATTGATCAAGTCATTCTTGATCAACGGGCAATCAAAGTAAATATGCAAATATCTTATGAACCAACTATTCTACTCCCCCAAAGTAACATTTGCACAAGTCCCTAAGAAGGGTGTTTATTACCATACAGGTCGTACTGGTAATAGAATCAAATCTAAGTCGAAGTTGATCAACAGAGAATGGATTTGTAAACTATCGTAGATGTGCACTATGTACTTCCATGCAGCACTGGGAAGCAATCAACTAGATACGGGAATAGCAGCATAGATTTTTAAAGACAGGACTGGGTGAAGAATTAAGAAACACAACAAGGTTAAGAGCATACCACTGGGCCAATGATACAGCTCAGCGGCACAGCACCTGCTTGGCAAGCACAAGGTCCTGAGTTTGATTCCTGGTACCAAAAAAAAACAAAGCATACAATTTTTAACTTAAAAAAAAGATTAATGCACAAAATAATTCTGTGGGTTTTATAAGGAAATCTAAATACAAAGATATGTGTCAAACATGTCACAGCTGGCCTGGCATGGTGGTGCCCACCTGTGATCTGTAATCTCAGCACTCGGGAGGCTAGGGCAGGAGGATCACTGTGAGTTTGAGGCTAGCCTGAGCTACAGAGGTCAAGGCCCACCTGAACTGCATAGTGACACTCTGTCTCCAGGAAAACAAATAAACAAACATGTCACAGACATGGGTTCAGAAAAGAGGATAAGAGTGAGGAGAGGCAGTGAGGAATGGGGTGAAAAGCAATGACAATGACACTCACAGTATATGGGCATAGAAGTAAAAGGTGGGCCTGTCATAGACCAACATTGGGAATGTGCTTTGAAATCAGGATTATTCCTGACCCACTCTTCTGATCTGAGATCCTGCAAAAAAAATGTACCAACAATAAAGAAACAGAAAGAAGCAGAGAAATAAATAAATCATGGCATTCTCTCTGCAGCATGAAATCCTGGTTTCAAAAACATCTGCCTCATAGGACTTTGTGCCTTACAGAGATTTTTCCAACCTAAGTGACTTTAGACTCAGGCTATAGAGGCAGAAGAGGTCTAGGACAGATGTTTGGAGCACCTGCCCCCACCCCCACTGTCGATTATCTCCGGTGATTCACAGCTGTATCGCTGTCTTGTCAGCTGGAAGTCACTTATTCCCAGAGATCTGTCATAGCCCAACAATAGAAAATACTTGAGAAAATAAGTGTTATTCAAGATAGTGATACTTTTTCACCCAGCATCCTAGGGATCCCCAACAAATAAGTGTTAACATGAGGAGAAAGTCATGCCTTCCAGTGCTAAAACTTATTTTTAACCAGTGTGCATATAAATCTTTAATATGAATCACATATTTACATGGTTTTCTTAAATGATAATACTATGATGAAAGCATAATTTTTTGTTCTGTATCTTAAGAATCTCCTAATTCTAAACATCCACTTTCTGACCTTCTAATTTTCAGATGTTCTATCACCTCTCTATGTCCAGTTGCTGCTCCTGTTGTGATTGTATCCTCTTCTAAAAATAACTCAACTCTGTCCCTTGTTACCTGGTGGCTTCTGTTTGAGCTGGGAAAACAGAGAACCAGTAGAGTGAAGAACTGAAAGTTTAGTAAGAGTGATAAGGCTGTGGGGAGAGACTAAAAAGTAAAATGCGTAGCTGTAAATAGGTCTTTGGAGGACTACTTCAGAGTCCCAGGGATACTTTTCTCCTGTATTCTACAGGCTGCTTTATAGAGAGGGAGGCTGCACCATGCTGTTGCCTCGATACAGACTGTTCACAGCACCCTGTTCTCTGCCTGCAGGGGAGCGAAGCCATAATTAAATTTTGTCTCTAGAGATATGTAACCTGGAGTTTGAGACAGGGAAAGGATATTACTTTTAAAGCTGGAGATATAGCTCATGGGTAAAGTCCTTATTGAGCCCACATGAGACCTTGGGTTGAATCCCCAATACCACTGGAAGGGAAAAAAAGCACAGTAGAAGGAAATACATTCGCACTGTAATGGGGCTGTGATTTGGTAACAAGAATATTGCTTTTGTTTTAGGATGTGAAGGTTCTGCTATTGGAATTTTTAATTAGCTCATCAAGCAGGAATAATCAGAGTAATTATAGTTTCCTAAATATATCATGCTGACTCATGCTTCCCATTAGAAGTTGCCTCTTTGCCTATCACAGACTACCCAAAAGTCTTTCCAATCAAAAAGTAAACTCCTTGAGGACAAAATTAAGTCTTACTTTTTATTGACTTGCATACAGAATGCACTCGGTGAATGCTTGATGAATAAAATAGATTCATGAATACGTCTTAGACTGAATGGGATTACTGTATTTACAAAAGATAAAATCCTTTATTAATGATACCCTGCTGCAGCTGAATTATATTCATCAGATCATTATTTTGATGCAAGGTGATCTGAATCTTCTTTTAAAAGTCAATCAATGCATTTCATGAAATGAGGTATAGATGGCAAATGAGAATATGAAGATACTCAAACTGATTATTCATTAGGGGAATGCAAATTAAACTCCCAATCAGACATCACTGCAGATCTAATAGAATGGCTAAATTTAAAGAAAACAACTGACAAAACTAACTTCTGACAGATGCATAACCCAGCACCAGTATTGTTGATAAGAATCCACAATATGGTTGTGGCAGGCCAGTACATTGAAGTACTATTCACCAATAAAAAAGAACAGAATATTGACACATTCAACAACCTGAATGAACCTATAAGCATTATGCAAAGTAAAACAAGCCAGACTCAAAAGGATATAGACTGTAGGGTTACATTTATGTGGTATTCTGAAAAGGGCAAAATTATAGGAGGAAAAAATAAATCAGTGGTTACCAAGGGTATAGAGTAAGAAAAAGAGATTGAAGCCAGGAATGGTGGCACATACCTGTAATCCCAGCACTTTGGAGGCTAAGGCAGGAGGATCAATGCAAGTTCGAGACCAGGCTGGGCTACAAAGTGAGCTCAAGGACAGCCTGAACTGCATAGCAAGACCCTGTCTCAAAAAGACAAGAAACAAAGAAACAAAGAAAGAAGAAAGAAAGAAAGAAAGAAAGAAAGAAAGAAAGAAAGAAAGAAAGAAAAAAAGACTGACTACAAATGGACATTAGGGAATCTTCTGGGGTGACAGAAATATCCTTATATCTTGACTGTGATTGGTGGTACATGACTGGATTCCTTTGTCAAAACTCAAGAGAACTGGTTGAGGACAGTGGCATTTGCCTGTAGTCCCAGCTACATAGGTGGCTGTGACAAAAGGACAGTTTGAGTCCATAAGTTTAAGGCCAGACAGGGCAACATAGTTTCAAAAAATAAAAGCCAAGAATAGGAATGTAGGTCAGTGGTAGAGGATACCTCAGCACCACCACAGAAGGAAGGGAGGAAGGAAAGAAAGAAGGAAGGAAGGAAGGAAGGAAGGAAGGAAGGAAGGAAGGAAGGAAGGACGGACGGGTAAGAGGGAGGGAGAGAGGCAGGCAGGCAAGGGAAAAGAAAAAATAGAATTGTACATCTAAAGATTGAGTTTTGCTATATGTAAATTATATCTCGATAAATTTGACTTGAAAGGAAGTCAAGCAATGTATTCTCAACACAAAAGTAAACCTTTGAAATGGTCAGCTTGGGCTCCACAGAAAATAAAGCCCAACCAAAACCTATGTCCTAATGCTTCATTGAAGGTTGCAATCCCAGGAAACCAAGAGGGAAGGAAAAGGGGAAGTGAGTCAAAGAAAGAAATAATAAGTGGTATGTGACTGATCCTGAACTGCTTATAGCTTTTGAGGGACATGCAGCTGGCTGTTGTTTACCTGGGATCTCAAGCAAGAGGTCATATGAAACAGTCAATTGGAAAGAAAAAAGTAGGCAATTTAATCTTCCATCATTCATTCATCAAAGCTTACCAATGGAGTGAGCACCCCACATTTCTGGACTGCCTTACCCAGCCCCTACCCACAGTTTCTGGGGAAGCCAGAGGCTTCAACAAGTTCATTCGAATCAAACCTCCACGGCAGAGTTACAGCAGCTCCAACCTGACCACCCCAGCAGAGGTCTTGTCCCCAAGATCAGCCCCCACCCCAGGAAGGAAGGGGTCAGTCAGTGGTAAAGGAGATGAGTCCTAGGAAAAGAGGCCTGGGCTGCAGGTGCCATCCCCAGAGAAGTGTGACAAGCAGCCCAGCGGCCAGGTCCCAGGCAGGAAAGGCCAGGAATTCTACAGAGAGGGTCTGGAAAAGGACCTAGAATACACCATCTGAACAAAAGGAATGATTTCATTTTTAAGACTATTCCACAGATACACAGAGAAAACTTCAAACAATTTCCATCTACTAAATCTTTTTGTGTGGTGGTCTCACCTGATTTTTCTATAATAAACAAGTTCAGATCGGTGAGATTAAGTACTGCGTCAGATCAAGATGTGTGTGGGCAGCTCCATACAGAGCACAAATTCTGCACATCTAAAAATGTCATCCTCTCAACAGATATCACAGGGCCAATTCAGGATTCACTCTTCACAGCACAGATACAGCCCTTCAGAAAATAATCAATTCTAGTTAAAATTCGAAGTCTATAGACTATCATTCTAATCCTGCCCTCTAAGACATCAATGTAGAAGTGTTATAGTTCAGGGGTACAGAAAAGGTTCAATTATGTATCTTATAATAATGATATGTTATGGATTAAAAATTAGTAAATTGACCATGTCATTTTACATGTATTATCTTATTTAATCCTTAGTCCCACCCTAGGAGGTAGGATAACTTACTGTCCCATTACAGAGGAAGACCAAAGCATGAAGATGTATAATTTCCCCACAGTCAGCTTCTAAACTCTGGTGGTCTGACCTCAGAGCCCTCCCATCTTAATCATTCAACAGATATGCATATGACTGCCAAAGCCAGTGTTTCTGATACTATATATACTTTATGAGTTCACTGGTTATTTTCCAAGCACAAACTGGTCTGACAAATAATTTTTCTAGTACATTAACTAATTTACTTTAAAAATATTACCTAGGTTTTACACTTCAAAGAAATTAATTATATATTCATTCGGCCACATTCATTTTGAAAGAACAAAATATATGAATTCTGGTACTTCTCACAAAAACAGAAGATGTCATTTTAATTATAAGATAGCTCCTTCACATACATAATTCTGTGATAGATGGATAACCCACATACTATACAATGAGGTTTGTAAGAAGTGACTTCTTGGTTTGTTTGAGAAGTGTTTGACATAGCCAGGACAAACTAGATTCTGGCATCAGACCAACCAGGCCAGGATGCCAGCTCTGGCACTCGCTACATATCATTAGGCAGCTTGTATGAGTCTGATTTCTTCATCTGTAAAATCTCACAAAAATACTTTATAACTCAGAGTTTTCTTAGGGTTAAATGAGATAATGTATGTAAAGTGCTTAGCATGTTGTTATTCCTGTAAATAGTTTGCATAGTGAAAGAAATAGAGAGAGAAGATAGTAAATGGACGGTGTGCAAAAGAGATGCTTGAAACAGATAAGGAGCTTGGCTCCAAAAGCCACCTGATAACACCAAAGTCAGCACAGTGGGGAGAACAATAAAAATCCCATATGCGAATGGCAGCTGATAGGAAGTTAGTAATTATAGTTAATTCGAGTTTTATAGGCGAGAGAACTTCTACATGGACACTAAAGTAATAATCCCACTCAGACTTTTTTCATGCCTGTTATGGTTTCTACCTAGATGTCCCCCAAAGACCTCATGCACACATAGGTGGGGCTTTGGAGGTGACTGGATCATGGGGACATGATACTCATCAGTGGATCAGTCCACTCTGATGCTGGGAGCGAAGCCTGGTCTGAGGAGGAGGGTCACTGGGGGTGTGGCCTGGAAGGGTCTATCTCCTTCCTCCTCCTTTGCTCCCTCTCCCTCTCCTTTGCTTCCTCTGCCTCTTCTTTGTTCCCCCTCTCCCTTTCCCCCCTTCCCCTCCCTCCCCTTTCCTTCTCCCTCTCCCTCTCTCTCTCCCTCTCTCTCTCCCTCTCTGCTTCTTGCCTACCATGCTATGAGCAATCCTCCTCTGCCATGCCCCTCTGCCTTGGAGCCAGCCAACTACAGACTGAAACCTCTACAAATTGTGAGACAAAATAAACCTTTCCTGCTTCAAGCTGTCGGTGTCAGGTATTGTGTCTCAGCAGTGAGGAAGTAATAAGACAATGCCTGAGCAGCACCAAAAACATGTCAGTACAGAGAAAGGACAGGTCAAAATAACACGTCACTTCTGTACTGCCTAACTGTCCTTTTTCTCTACAAACAGTTAGAGCCTCAGGTAAAGTAAACCTCATCTTAGAAGTCACATGATGATTAAAGTCACAGGACAGGATGAGTCTTAGAAATTAAGAGATGGCTTGCAGGTATAGTAATTAAAGCCACAAATCTTTTCTTAAAAGAAAAATGTGACCATGCATAGCTTCTCAGGGCTGAGCAGAGAGAAGTCCCAAAGCCCAGTCCAGGCAGTGTATACCTGCCCACCTCACATCCTCCCTGTGGCTCCTAAAGCACACTCCAAAAGTCACCAAAAATGTGCTACCCTTTAACTTTAGAGTTGTGAAAACTGAAGGTCAGAGGAGCGAGGGGACATCCACAAAACCACAGGGCAAAAGGGCAAAACTGGAACTAGACACTAACCAGTGTTCCAATGGCCAGTTATGTTCTTTTCAGCAATGCACATTATCTTCGTGACTTACACGGGCAAAAAAGATAAAGAAGGAAATACACTGTGTTTGAAAAGACTGTGCCTCATCACAGGAAATAAAAACATAAAAATGGAAGGTTGGTAAGCACTAAAGTCTGGCACGGACAGCTTGAGCTCCACTAATCTGCATTTGAACAAAACACTGCCTCCATCTATGGCTGACTACAGCTTCCAAAACGGTTTTTTGAACATTAAAAGAAATTAAGCCAAAAATAATAATAAAGAATTCACAGTGAATGCCTGAAGACCCACATTTACAGCTATACTGCATATGCATGCACACAATTACACTTTGGGGGAAGTTTAAGCCACATTAATGAGACTGAGGAAGAATGAAAAAGGGACTGAATAGCCAACAAAATTAACTACAGTGACTAATGGATGAATTATAGTCTCATGATGCCTGGCATAATTTAGCATTCTGCTCAGAGAACCCCAGCTTAGATCATCTGGTTGTACTTCACAGTGTCTATATTTGAAAACCAAAGGTCAAGTCAAGCATTTCTTTCTCAGGTCTGAATGTTGCAGAGTCCAAGGTTCATATCAACACGTGTAAATTATTTTCTAAAGTCCCATAATTTTCCTCCTGAGATACTAGTGATATAGTGAAACATCTCGAGACTGAATTTCCCTCCAGGCAGCCAGACAGCCCAGAAGAATCCTGGAGCTGTGAGGCCACCCTATGTAGTGTTCCATTTTCAGTCCACAAAAGGGGAATTACAGTATACCCAGGAATAAATGAACTGGTAGTTTGGCACAGATTATTTCCTGGCTTTACCTGTACCACATTTCTTAAGTTAATCTCACCTCCTCCAGTTTAAACACCTTTCCGACGTGTGGCTGGATGCGCCCCTGATGGCAGTACTGAAGTGCTGAGTGAAGGCTCTTGGAGAAGACAGGGAAGTTCTGGAATTGATATCGACCCCAGTACAGGCCCATGGCAGAGATATTCTTCAGGAGCAGCAGGTTGGCAGGCACAGAAGCAATGTTTCCTCCAGCAAATCCTAACACCACAATCCTACCCTCCCATGCCAGGCTGAGGGGCAAGAAGAAAACACAGAAAATTATATATAAGATGGTCAACACTCAAACCCATTAAGATGACTACTATGAATAAAAGCAGAAAATAACAAATTCAAGGAGGTAAGAAACTGAAGCCCTCCTACACCATAGGTACAACTGCTATGGAAAATCATATGAAGGCTCCTCCAAATTTTAGTATTTGCACACCTACTATATTCATAGCAGCATTAATGAAAACAGCCAAAGGGGAGAAACAAGCAAGGTGAACCTCAACAAATGAACAGATACATAGAGTGGAATACTATGCAGCCTTAACAAGAAAGGAAATCGTGTCATATGCTAGAATATGGGTGTCCCTTAGGACACCATGCTAAGCAAAAGAAGCCAGACAGCAAAAGAAAAATACTCTATGATTTCATTTATGTGCAGTATTTAAAGTAGTCAATTCATAGAAACAGAAAGTAGAATGGTGCCTTAAGGTCAATAGGAAACCTCAGGGTTTCAGATTTGCCAGATGAATAGTTCCAAAGATTTATTCCACAACAATGTGAATGTACTTAACATACTCAACTATACACATAAAAGAGGTTCCAGGGGTAAATTTTATTTTATATGCTTTTAACCACAATAAAAAGGGAAAATTTTTAAGAAGCACTTTACATTAGTTCAGAGGCAGAAAGTAGAGAAGAGATTACCATGGGCTGGGAGAAGGGGAAAGAAGCAGTGACTGTTTTAATGGGTAAAGAGTTTTTCTCTGAGAGACAATTACACAACATTGTAAGCATATTTAATGGCATTCAATGGCACACCCATAAATTATATATATATATATATATATATATATCCCACAATTATTTTTAAAAAGCAACATGTACTAAACCCACAGCTGGGAACTCCTATTGACCTTAAGACTGGGAGAAGTGGCCATCCTTTACTACATTGGGTTCCTCAGGAGAAAATTTTTAAAATAAGCCAAAAGCAAAGTATTAGGACAACAGAGGAACTAGCCAGTTTTATAAGAAAACCCACTTTAGAATCAAAGACCTTGTGGAAGGAAATTGGATACAAACTAGTGTCACCGGATATTGGATATAAACAGGTGCATGATTTTTTGCAGCAAGACAATGAGTTTGAAGGTTTTGAACTTAGGCAGCAGAAATAAGAAGACAGATCCTGGAATGAAGAATCATTACTTTCACAAACTTACTTTAGGACTCCTTTAACTTCTGATACTTCTTTAGGGAATTATGAATAATATCCAGAAAGTCACAAGTTTTCTATAGCCCATTTTGAAAAGTACCACACAGTGCATACTACATAATGAGCTATAAAAACAATGTTTATAAACATCTTTGATATAAATACAAAATTGTTTGGGTTTGTTTGTTTTTGTTTTGCCTTTCTTCTTCCTAAGAGAAACGAGATACTATTGTCAAAACACAATTGATTCAGAAGGCAAAAAGAGAAGGGTGAGTTCATTTGCTCTGCACACTCCTTCTTGCGCTCCTCTAAGCACGGTGCCAGGCACTGCGTGGTGATGATCAACCCCATCACCTGCCTGCCTCCCAGCTCAGGGGCCACAGAACCACCTTATTCCCTCTGTTGGTTCACGGCTCTCTCTGCTTGTTTCTTCTGCTTTAAACTAAGATGAACCACAAAATGATGCCTGCCAGGATGACATGAGAAATGGAACTGATATTCTGAGAGTCCTCCAGAATCCCTGGTTGAAAACACAAGAACTGGTAGGATACAACAATCCCACTAAATCTCCAGTGATATATTTTTAATAAAACAAGTCACGGAAATACACAATGGGCTGCTTCAGAAACCAGTAAAATCAGAAGTGTCTGTACTTGGTGCAGTGAACTGGGGAAAGAGGAACTGCCACCCCAATAACTCTAACACCTGAACAGTGATCTCAAGAATCCCCCACAGCCATGTATATAAAGAAGTTAGTGGAGGCTGGCATAGCTGAATTTAACACATGTATAACTTCTAAAGCACTTGCTATTGCCAACTAGAGTCTACAGTCATTTTTTGGGTATTTTCCAGTTGGATATTTTGTTTTTCCTATATTTAAGCATTTCCTGATTTTCTCTGCTTCTATTCCTTATCACACACCCACTCAGCTATTCTCGTTGGTGCTGATGCTGACAAGAGAAGTGAACAGCAAAGATGAGAGGGAAGCAAGGCCTGGAGGAAGACAGAGGCACACAAAGGTTGAGCAGAGCCCCACTAGCCCACCATGGACTGACTGACCACTGCACGTACCTGCGGAGAGCCTCCAGGAAGATGTCTCCTCCCACCATGTCGATGACCACGTTCACCCCGCTACTGCCCACCAGCTGCTTCATGGCCTCCTTCAGGCTGCCCTGACTGTAGTTCACGCTAAACTGTGCACCCCTCTGCATCGCCAGCTTGCACTTCTCATCACTTCCAGCAGCAGCTATTACCTGAATAAAGAACACAAAGTTTCTTAAGGTCTACGACAGATCCCAAGAAGGGGTCACCACACCTTTCCAGCCTCCAGCCAAAGTGTTACTTGAGGAATCCAATATGAGCTTGTGGCCCAAGCATTAACCTCAATCCCACATATCAGGCTCAACTCACAGGCTATCCCACTGGTCTCTCCACACCCTACTGGCTGTAAGATTCATAGCTCTAGAAATTCTGGAACTCTAACTGGTCTAGCTAGGAGATAGTTCAAGAGACAGTGCGAAAGTACCCTTTACTGAGCACTCACTATGAGTCAAGTTTAGAGTCAATAAAACAAGACACAGTAGTGCAAAGGGAGAAAGACAGAGGGTTCCACAAGTACAGACAAGATCAATATCCAATCTAAATCTGTTAAGATCAGGAAAGGCTTCCCAGAGGGTAAAACATAATTCAGTGGAAATTTTTTGATGTTAAATAGACCTTGTTTCAAATGCTGGCTCTGTCACTTACTAGCTGAGTTACCTTAGACAAATTACTTATTACTATTATTTTACTACTTTTACCAGGCAATAATATGCCAACAAATTATTTTACTATTTGCCAAGCACTATTCTGAATGTTTTATATATGTTAGTAACTCATTAAATCATAATAGCCCAATAAAATACACATTATTATTATTCCCTGTTTAAAAGAAAATGAGGCAAAAGTTAAGCAACTTGTTCAAGGAAGGTCACACAGCTAAGAGAAGGCAGAGCTGAGATCCAAACTCAGGCAACCTAACTCCAGAGTCTATGCATTTAAGCTCTGTACCGCCTGTCGGCTTCTTCTAGTCTCAGCTATATCATCAGTAAAATACGACTTATGTTTTAAAACTAACCAGAACACAGTGCATAAAGTGCTTGGAAAACAAAAATAAATTGCACCTAGTGTTACACATGTGCAATCATTTATTCTATTTTAACCTCAGAAGAACATTACGGTGGAGGTATAATTATCCCATTCTATAGGCAGAAATGGACTCTGAGGTTAAGAAATCAAGCTACAGTCATCCAGCAGTAGGTGGTAGAACAACTATTCAAACCCAGTGCTGCCTTACTCCAAAGCCCATGCTTTGCTACTCCATCATCCTAAGGCCTGTGCCTAAGGCCCAGCATAGATGGCTGCAGGCCACCTACAGGGAAGTCTGGGATTTAAAAGTTTCCACAAAAGCTGTAAGCACTCAAGCAGCACCTAGAGGTGTTTCAACAGTGATTAACACCCACTAGCCCAACCATTGGTCCCAAGGCAAAGTTCAGAACTTGCACTCAAACACACCAGGAATATCAGGGTCGTTAAAGCATTCCAAACTCACCCATAACTATTTGAAACTAAAAGTACTCTCAAATGCTTCCTGCTGAATTCCTAAAAATAGCACAGTTCACCAAGGGCTATTTGCACACAGGGCCGCCGTGAACAGACACTAGTCTAGGATCAGACACCTGATTTCCATCCCAAGAGTCTCACCAAGACCTGGTGAGACCTGCACTGAATCATTTTCTCTCTTGGTGCCTCACCTTTTTGATCAGTGAGATAGGGATCATAAATGACATTACCTCTCTCCTGAGGGGTTTTGAGAGGACCAAAGGTAAGATAATTACTGTGGCAGCACTTTGGAAGCAGTACGAAATGCTGTAGATAGAAAGTGTTATCAAAATGACCTATTCTGAGTAGATGACATGGTAACATTATCTTTATTTTTATTTACTTTTACTTAAAACCATTTTTGCTGCAAAAGAAAACAGGTTAGATTAATTTAGTATCTGAATTAAAGAAAATTTTTTCTTTCTATTTAATTTCTCAGAACCATCTGAAGCAAATGATACGATTTTATCTTTCTGGAAATGTTAGAATTAATGGCTCTAAACAATGAGGTCAATTATGGTCTGTCCCCCAAAAGAAGCTCAAAGCTCTTCCTTTTAACATGAAATGTGTTAGTATTCCATGAGGAGCTCCCCAGTATCTATGATTGCTCTTAGAATTCTCATGCCCTTCCCCAAAAGAGCCTAACATGAGAAACTACCTAAGGAAATTCCAAGCCAATCCACTATCTCGGAACCTGTATATCTAGATACTGTCTCAATATCCCAATCATGTACTGCATGGCAACCTCATGCTCAATGTGTCCAAAACTGAACTCACCATTCCCTCCTGTGTTCTGAGTCTCAATACCCAGAAATTCCACGAGTTAACTTCGTTTGCTTCTCCCCACTCAATAATAACAGGATGGATTTTTAAGAGATTCTTGAGACATGCAACACGCTCTAAAGCTCACGTCACATGTGTAACCTCAATATTCCCACAACTCAACTCCTCAAAGGAATCATTATTTTACAAATGAGGAAACTGATGCTATTAAATTGAAGATGGAGGTGGAATGTGAACCAGTATCAGGCTAACTTGAAAGTCTTGTTCCTCTCCGTCACCAATTTCTACCTCAGAATCTCTCTGTTTGAACCCCAATGGCTTCATTCATCTATTTTCACTTCTGACTGGGACTATCCTAAGAGCCTGTTCTATTGCCTCTCTTACTTTGGACCTTGACCCTAATTCCCACGGCCATCAGAGTTAACTTTTCAAAACACAAAGATGATCACGTTACTTCCCTACTTAAATCTCTCAATAGCTCCCAACAGCCTCCAATAAATGTTCAAATTTTTCAGCTCCACACAAGTCCCCTTGTCATGTTATCTCTGCTCCCCTCTCTAGGGTCCCCCTCCATCATTCTTCCCACAAGTCTTTCATTGCAGAGATGCTATTCACAAGCTCTTGAATCCACAGTGCCAGTTCCTATCTCTTGGTCTTCTAACATGCCCTTCCACCTCCCTTTTTCCTCTATTTAATTGCTACCAGTCTTTCAGAAGTCATCTGATGTCTCTCTTCTCCAAGAAGTCCTCTTTCTCTGACACCCACAGCCTCAGAAAATGACCCTGTGGAGACTTGATTCATTCTTTCATTTATTCACTCATTAGTTCATGTGTCCACACTGTTCCAGGCACTCAGACTACAGTGATGAGTTACACAGCACAGACATTTCCCCTACATTCATGGGGGTCACAGTCCCACAAGAGGGAAGACATCAACCTAATAATGACAAAAGCAAAGGAGCAATCATGCAGTGAAGTATGCACAAAGAAAGAGAAGACTATTATAAGATCACTATAAATAGTGGGGAGAGGAGACTGACCCAGCCTGAGGACAGAACAAGGCCATATGAGCTTAAATCAGAATCACAGGGGGAGATAGTTCAGAGCATTACAGGTAGAGAAAACAGCATCTGCTGCAGTCATGGAGTGAGGCAGCCCTTGCCAGGTTCTAGCAACTGAAAGGACAAGTGAGGTACAGGTGGGTCTCCTTACTTGTCTAGAAGCAAACAGATGGCAAGACCTTGCTTGAGCTTACTTTATGTCCCCAGTGCCCTGCACACAACTTTTAATAAATGAGTGAATATCTTCTATATCTGAAATGAAGGCATTTTTAATAGAGACTCTAACACACAAATACCTTGGCCTGAAGAACATTTGTTGCCACATCTATCACGGCAAGGCCTGTGGCTCCAGCTGCTGCCGTCACTAAGACAGTTTCTCTGTGCCAGAGAAAGATGAATGTTACTACAGAAACCTTCAAAACTTACCCTGTGATAGGATTTAAGGAACTCTGTATAAGCAGAACATTTTTTTAAATATTTATTAAGAATTTATTAAAAAGAAGAGTTTATGAAACATCAAAATTTTCAACATTGACTGTTATTTTGGTGTACAAAGTCTAAAAACAACTGAAATAAATTCCTATATGAACTACAATGAAAATATCCATAGAACAAAAGCTTATTTCTGTGGTAGAGTTCTATTGAAGCAGAACATTTTAAAACAACGTTAGCGACTTTTGCATTCAAACTTTCACATACATCTATTTTCTACCCTGGAGGGCCAGGTTTACATAGGTGCCTTGTAGATTGGTGCTAACTTGGTCCAGTTTTGAAGACTTCCTAAGAAAAAGATTCCTCTATCTCTCTAGATAGACCCTACCTTCCCTCAGGGGCTACCAATCCCTTGAGCAACCACTCTGATTTATGCTTCAGGAACTGCCTAAAATCATTCTCACAGTAAACACTGCCCAACTTTAAAAGGCGATGGTCTGTAATGGCCACAGCTGAACTAAACCCACCGGCTGGGAACAACTCTGAGGGGTGGCTGTCTGAAAAGATCAAGAGGTGGTTTGCAGTTTCTCAGATAAAGTGGGAACCCTCAGCACCTTTGAGTTTGAAACACCCTACTGGGCACACAATCCAAGCCTCACAGAGACAAATACCACAGGCCTCCATTCAGTTCAAATATAAACCAATTCTGTAATTTTAAGGTTTTCCATGAAGTGATCTACAGGGTAGCCAGGTTTGAGAGAGCTATTTTTCCAAATTTAGATTGGCTAACTTCACAGTCTACTAATTCATCTCAGACAAGAGGGGACCTTCCAGTCACCAGACCCCAGTCTCAAGTGGTTTCCTGTCTTTGTCCTTTCCTCAAGCAAAATAAATAAGAACTGAAGAGAAAGAAAAGAAAGCGAATAGGAAATATAGGTAAAGATCTTGTTGGGCACTTCTAATATCAGGGAAAGGTATCCCCTAGCTCTCTGTTGTCTGCATGTCCTTACCCAGGCTGGGTACAGGCCCGATGCTCCAGAGCCAAAATAGCAGTGCCATAAGTTACAGGTAAGACAGCAGCTTCGCGCAGGGAGAGAGTCTCTGGAATCCGCCACAGACTCTATAGAAAGAAGTAACAGTAGCTTAGGGATTAAACATACGTACCTGGTTGCAAAGGCTAGTCGGTAAATATGATTTGATCGGCTGACTAATCTGAAATAGGAAACATATGACTGTAATCAAGTCCAGTGAAAGTCAAGACCAAGCAAGCCATGGGAGAATTTAGGACTTGGGTACGTCAGACTTCACAACCCTAACTCTGGCATCTGGCCCATAAGGAGTCAATTTATGGAGAACAGGCCACAGATCACTGTAACAGGGGAATTATATGGTATATAAATTTTACCTCAACAAAGCTGGGGAGGGTCTGAGTCCTGTCCACCACTAGGGGGAACCATTCACATCCTGCTCACATAGGAAACCACCCTCCCTGGCTGGCTCCACTCCCAGGGCTATCTCTTTCATAGGCTTTGTATGGGGGACAACCCTGTTACATCCAGTTCAGTACCCCAAACCAGTTTTTCTACCAAAACTATCTAACTAGAGTCCAACTGGACAGCCAGCCAATTGCTCAGGCACTCCAAAAACAAAATTCCCTTCTTCATTAAAGCACTCCACACAAACAAAGCTCGGTACAAGGGTTGTCACACCAATAAAGAGAAGGAAAGGGTTTAGGATTTTTTAAAAAGATCTCTTTGGCTGAGAAACAAGATATGACCAAACAAATACAAAGAAAGGGAGGCGAGCAGAGAATAAGAAATGAGGGAAAAGTAGAAATTAAAGAAAACAAAGGAGAAAAACTATCTCCAAGCATTAATATTGAGGGGTGGGGGTACCTTCTGGTCAGTGATGCATTCTTCAGCCATAGCATTAAAATGACTCACACCAATAACTCGATCTCCCTAAAGGGAAAAGCAGCATTAAAAATATGTTCAAATGCATGGCCTTGCACTTACGGCTTCCTGAATCAACCAAAGAATGAAAGAAAATATGCATCTCTGATCCTCTAAGACATTGGTTGGCTTCAGTATCTAGAGTTAATGTTTAGTAACTAAAACAGCAATTCTCTCCATACTGCCACCAGGTTGCCAAGCCCATCGGGGCGCATTTTAGACAATGATGGAACTGAATAAGGAAAAGGCTGATGTGAATTAGAATTAACTTCTTTCACATGAGACTCCAACTTGAGACTTCTCTCACCACTCAGTTACTAAAGAATGTGATACTGTCTTTTAACTATAATAAAGAGTTTAATGAAGCCAGAAACCTCCACCAAGATTCCCCTCCCCCGAATTTAGAATTAGTTTCCTTTCCATTCCATCTCAGTTTCCCATCAATGTCTTCTGTCAAAGGACAAGAAAAGCAAGATCTTTTGGGTATAAATAAAATTAGCACATTTCTCATAGCTACCCACATGTTTGTTCCCTAGATTTCAACTAATTTACCTCTTTCACTGTGCTGACATCTGTGCCTGTCTCCAGTATGGTCCCAGAAAACTCCATTCCTAAAACATTATTCAAACATTAGGTTATCTGTAAAGCCCAGAACTATGGAGATGAGAAAACTCTGATCAATAGGCTATCCTATCGGCTTTTTAAGAATAAGATTTAAATACCATCTTTTTTCACCTTGGTAGAGGAGAGCATTGTACCCAAAGCTCACGAAAGTGAGCATGAGATTTTATGATCACAACCTGAAAAGCTATGGCGGTCCCATTCTTAACCTTGACACAATCAGCATTGTGAGAACGTGCACAAAAACACAGAATCCCGGCTGCACTGGAACTTCTGACCCTGATTACTGGCATCTTGCGCTTTCACAGCACCCCAAACAGGAGGTTTACTATATGGTATTTATGGGTTTTCATATACCTTCTGCTAGACCATAAAGTCCTAAAGGACATGAACAGTGTTTATTCAGACAGTACTTGGCTCAAATAGATGAATTAATGTTGTTTCCCTTTCTTCTTCCACCTCTGAAACTTCTGACTTTAATGATCATGCATTTCCTACTTTAGCTACCCAGGAAATAACTCAATCATATATGACATCTTCCCCTGACCCAGCATTTTAGCAAATTCAAACAGAAGAAAATGGTTCCAACTGTTAAGACACAACCAAATACCCAAGACCAGAACATAGTAACTATTTTGCAATCACTGGATCCTTAAGAATATGTACCTGTATAAACCTGTAAACATGCTAAGCCATACTTATTTCTCTAAATAAATTTTAGCATAAAAATCAGTCATTGATACACTATTCATGATGTGAAAATAATCAGACTGTAGCATACTGAAAATCATACAATGGGTTACTAAAAAATTAAAACTCTTTTTCTTCATTTTGATCCTTTGGAACTAGGTTTCTTTGAGCTTGTGCTTGTGAGACTAAGACATCTTAACTGCAAACAGATGTCTGAGATCCTGCAGTTAAAAAAAATGAAGGCGGTTTCAGAAAAAGGGAATGACTAAGGTCAATAATGACTCTGATGAACAGAATTCTGGTGAGCATAATGATGTGAATATTTATTTGATCGTTTTTTCATTTTTTAAAGTATTTATTGAGCATCTACTATGAGCCAGATACAAAGCCAAGCTGAAGGAGACAATATTGATTGAGAGAAGCATAGAAACTGCCCTTGGGGGCTCACAAATAATGATTCTAATGAATGATGGCAAGAATGTATCTAGCAGAAGCATCACTGATAGCAGACAAACACCATAGAGTTATATCTGGGAAGAAGCACCTGGTTCTGAACAGTCTCAGAATCTTCTTTTCCTGAAGCATCACTCCACCCACCCATACTTACCAGGTGTGAAGGGAAGGTGAGGCTTTTCCTGATACTGACCACTGCAGAGCAATATATCAGCAAAATTAACACCACAGAAATGGACATCAACTCTCACCTGCAAAGGAAATAGAGCAGCAAAACAGAGACGTACACATCCTGGAAACAAAGTTCATTATTCAATTATTCAAAAATATTTCCTGAATGAATGACAACTATATGCCAGGTATTGAACTAAGAGCTGGAATGAATCATGAGGCAAAATGGACTAAGTTTTTGTCTTCATGGAGCTAAAAGTATAGCAGAAACAACAGACATTAACCAAACAATAATGAACCCATTTGTATTAAATTACAACTCAACACAAACTATTAAAGATAGAATATATGGTGCTGAGAAAACATATAATGGAAGAATTTGCCTTCTTGGGGAAGAAAAAATAAGAAAGTAATACTAGAGTTAATAACAGTTAAGAGTTAACTACTCAAAATAGAAGGGGAGACTAGCTCCGTAATAGAGCGCTTGCCTAGTACACATGAGAACTTGGGTTTGATCCCCAGTACCAAAGAAAAATATGAGAAAAGCTCTGGCCTGTGCAAATGCCCTGTATCAAAGACAAAAGAAAAACCAGTCAGCTTAGAGTATAAAAAGAGATACAAAGAGGAAAGAGAGAAGAGACCACACCACACCATGGTTTATAAGTCTACACTGACCTTCAAACTACAACAACAGAAAAACCACTAAAAGGTTCTAAACAGAAGGGCAACATGATGAGCTGTTTTTGGAATCTGGAATTCTGGAGTCCAGACTGGATCCCCAGCTCCTGTATCCATGACAATGCCACAACACAGTCAGAACTATAAAGGCAGGGCCAGAAGTCTCTCTAGACACTGTGAGCCATCCTGCACCACCCAGCATCAACATCACCTGAGAATATGTTAGAAATTCTAATTCCCTGGCCCAACCCTTGCTAAACTGATTCACAAACTATGGAGGCAAAGCCCAGTAATCTGCCTAACAAACCCAGGTGACTCTGATCGTTGCTAGTGAACTACTGTGGAAAGGACACATTCCAACAGGGGTTGTAGTCACAGGAGGAAGTGAAGGCTGAGATACCAGATCAATGAGATTTGTTTCAATTTAGTACGGAGGTGGCCTTATTTGTAAGTCATCTTCATCCACAAAATCCATTCATTAATTTCTTCTGAAGCACCTACCACATGCCAGGCACTATTCCAGACCAGGAGGATTTAATAGTGAATAGAAATAATATAATTGCAGCTCTCATAAGCTAATTCCTTACAGCACAATGTCTGAACAAAACAAAAAAATCCCAGTCATCAGCCTTTGAACACTGGCAGCATGGCACATGAGCTACTGACACACGCATGGCACACATGTGTCCTCAAGCCATTCCAGAATGATTCAGGGATGGGCTCTCAGCATGTGGACGCCACGGATAACCACAGGCTCAACGTTAGCAATGTCAGGGCTGCATTTAAATGAGCCCCTCTCCTAAGCGGTCTTCAACACTGCGGTCGCTCACTGCCTGCGTCACCCTGAGGCAGGATCGCATTCTCCACACCAGATGCCACTCATCACCAGGGCCGTCAACAGGTAAGGCCAAGTGACTCCCACACTTCAGCCGAACCCCAAACTAACCCCATCCCAAATTCCTGCAGGACACCAGGGGAGGGTTTAAGACACATTCACAAAGAGACAGAGACGGGTGGGTTGGGAGAGCTTGGGAAAGCCTGGGGGCGGGGGCGGGGGGTGGTCAGAAAGGCAGAAAATTTGACACTGAATCTGAAGAGGAATGAAGCAAAGGACAGAGTCCGTTTATCTGTGTTAAATCAATAATTTGCAGGTGGTTATGCAAAGTCGTGTGCAAATCAGAATTCTGTTTCTAAGGCAACAGCTCTGGAGCCGTCGGAGAGGCCTGCGCGTGCGTTTGGAGGAACAATCCTCCTGACGCACCTCTGACCCTTCTGGAAACCTTGAAAGGGCGTTGACTTTCTAGACCAGGACTTAGCTGTGCTCTTCTCCCGGTCGCCCCCTAGCTTGGGAACTGGGAACAGAGGCAAGAAGCCTGCGGCCTGTGTCGAAGCCCGGGAGGGTGGAAAGGATTTCTAGGAGTCCCGGGGACAGGCCCGCCCCCTACCTCGTGAGGCAGGACGGGGCGCGAGGCCACCTCTCCAACGGCCAGGGGCTGCTTCAGCTCGGCGCAGAGCGCGGCGCGGTAGAACCGCCCGGTGCCCTGCCCGGCTCCCCTGTAAAAGGCAACAAGGACGAGTTACCCGGGCCGGCCCTCCGGGACACCCCGGGACGGCCTCATGGGCTGCGGGAAGAGTCGGGGTTGCACCTGCAGAGCCAAGACCCAGAGAGGCGTCGCCCGCAAATCAGCGCAGCCATGGCCCCGCCCGGCGAGTCTCGACAGGGCGCAGCCTGAGCGTGGCCGGAAGAGCCGGCAGCGCCGGCCACGCCCCGAGGGCGGCCGGCCTCAGGGACGCGCCTGGCCCGCCCGGGCCACCCAAAGCCCGCCGGGCTACTGCGCCTGCAAAGTGCCGTGCTTCTAACAGGCCAGACCCTGGTGCATCTGAGCCTCCTGTCCCCACAGGTCCCTCTGGACCTGAAGCCCCTTGAAAGAGAAAACCAAAAATCAAATGAAAGGATTAGATTACCCGAGATTAACCTTCGTTGGCATTTTTGTAGAAATTTTGGGAGACTTACAATCACATTTGGCAATATTTAAATAGCAGTTCTTGGGTCCTTTGGACAAAGGAAATCCTAAATGTACAGGTAAAGCTTTTGATCTCTGCTGTCTAACAACGTGCCCAGAGTTCCATTCTTGTTACTGCTATTCACACACACACGAGATCAGTTACACGAAAATTAAATGCTTAGTAATGATTCCAAAGAATTCCTCCAATTAAAGTCAGGCCGAAATGTAATGATTTTCTGAAGACCTATATTATGTCCAGCACTTAGTAAGTGCTCAATAAATGTCGATTCAATGACCACATAATTCCTAACTAAAATAGGTACACCCTGGAAGAACTAAAAAATATAGCATTATGTGTAAAATATTTTAAAACTAAGTGGACCCTTGTTACAACCGTGACCAAATATTTTTGTACTAGCAGTATATAAGGGGCATGCATCATTCCGGGAGGAATGTCTCGCTGGATAGGTAGCTTTTAAAGACAGCATAATGTTTTTAAAGACCTCTAATCCAAGAGCACAGGTCTCCCATCCAAGCCTGCTCTACCAACTATGCATGGCTTTGTCTTTGATATTTGATGGCTCTTGACCATGGTCAACTTTTCCATAAAGAGAAGACATTGCACAGCTTGATTGGGAGTGAAATAAAATAAATATGGTGAGCGAAAGCAAAGGTATGGACTTCTGAGATTAAGGCCTAAAGGCTTTGGTGGGTGAGAAATCTAAGAAAAAATACACACTTTGGATTACACAGTAGAGGTCATTGTAATTTATTGATTTTTGGTACCCGGAATCGAACTCAGGACCTTGTGCTTGCCAGGCAGGTGCTTGTACCACTGAGCTATACCCTGGTGGTCATTATTATTTTAATAGAGAATTTAAAAAACCGTTTTACTCTCCCTCTTTTCCCCAGGAGAAAGAGAATGAAAATGACAAGAAAATGAGAAGTTTTTTTAAAGCAAAAACACAAACAAAACCTGCGTTTCCAATGAGATGTGAAAGCACTATTAATCATTGAGCACATAAATGAGATCAGGAGGCTGGAGGTGCAGAAATCCATGCTAGAGAGCTTGTGGAGCTTGCACAGGATCCTCAGTTCCAATCCCAGACAAGGGGGAAGACACCACAAGAAATCTCAGTTTAATGAAGTATGAAACCGGGACTGACTGTTCCAAGTTGTTACACATGGAAGGTGTTTTATAAAATATTTAGATACATTACTATCTTGGTATTAACATGAGCAAGAGATAAAGCAAGCAATTTTTTTTCATTTTTTTAATGGGATTGAACTCAGGGCCTTTGCACTGAGGTACATCTCAGCCCTTTCTTTGTTTTTCTCTTTGTTTTTTTTTTTATTAATTTATTTTGAGGCAGGCTCTCCCAAGTCCTTTAACTGCCTGAACTCCAGTTTAGGGTTCTGCCTCACTCTCCCAGAGCGCTGGGATTATAAGCCTATGCCACAAGGGGCAAGCAAGCGGTTTTTTTACTGAGCTCTTTAAAAGCAACCATTTTCTTAATTTCCTTCAAGTTTATAGTACTTGCATAATGCCTGACACATTTAGACATTTAATAGATATTTGTCTAATGAATTGTTGAATAAGTACTCAGTTACCTAGTATTAATTTTGCAGAAAATTGGAAGTATCTAAGAATCAAGGCTTATTTTTAATTAAACATTTTTATGGCAAATTTTTCTATTATCATTTTCATAATATACTTGCCACTCTCAGGGTAATAAAAATGAACAAGTGTGGAGAAATCTATCTATACTGCATTCTACACTTGTGAAAATATCTGAATAAAACAGTAAAAATTCCTTTAAAAAGAACGTTGAAAGGAAATGAAAGTATTTTAGGTACTTGAGGTGATTTAAGCACTTACATGCAAAATAACACATTTCCAAAGAGTACTCAAAGGTAAGGGACAAGGCATTAAACAGTAGTTGCTATAGCAGCAAAAGAAATATTTAGTCTATCCATCAAAGTGCTGCCACACCTTTCTGCCTACTTTGGGTTATTGTTTCCGGTTACTTGGTTTTATTCGGGGGTTAGGTGGGAAAGGCACAAAATAGAATAAAATTTGAGTGCTGTGGAACATTAAGATCAAGCTCAATCTGAACTGATCAATCCTCTGAGGGGAAAAAAAGACCAATAGCTGCCCTACAAACCAGCTTGAGGGCTCATTAAGGAAGCAGCAGAGTAACAGATGACTCTTCCTTCTGGTACGACTCACATGAAGAGATAATATTTAACATCCAGAAGCTGCTGGAGGGCTGAGGGTGGAGAAATAAGCCAAAGCTTAATACACAAACAGCTATGTTTTCACAGAGTAATGGGCAAACAACGTATAAACAATATAAGCACTGTACAGGACTCTGCTGAGTATATACAACCATCCTCCACTGTTAAAAATGTGTCACCCGGTAGATTCTCAGCTCCTTGAGGAGACAGGTTGTCTCAGGAGCCTCTGCGTGTACCATGTCCAGCACACACAGGCGCACAGTGAACACTAGAAAGACAGGAAGCATAGAGCCCTGCAAGCTGTGTGGGAAAGGTGCCAGTACAACTTAACTATCCCAAGACACAAATCCAGAAAATTGTCAGTGTTCTTATACTCACTTTCATACTTTACAGCCACTGAGCATAATCTGGTCTTCTTTTGGTCTAGTTCAGTATTGTCATTATAGATATAAATTATTATCTTCTGCCATGGTGATGACCTCCAAAACTTCTGAGATGTATACTAGTTTGCCTTTTCATTGACTTCCCTGAGATGGCTCTTTCCAGATTGTTGCAGTTAGAATTACCTTGTTACATCTTCAGAGTCATGCTTTCACCACTGATCTAAGTAAGGCATGTTGAGCTTCTACTGCACTCCAGGAAGTGTATAGGATTTGCTTTGTAAATATTTGATCCAGCAGTCATGGAATCATTGACTTTCTGAGCCTGGATGGATCTTCAAGATAATTTAATCAATTTTTTGTTTTGTTTTGTTTTGTTTTGTTTTGTTTTTTTTGAGACAGAGCCTCCCTGTGTAGCTTAGGCTGGTCCAGAACTCAGCATGTAGCCCAGTCTTACCTTAAACTCACAGCTATCCTCCTGATTCAACCTCCTGAGTGCTAGGATTGCAGGCATGTGCCACCATCCCCACTCAAACTTCTTGATTTATGAGAAAATAGAGGCTGACTGAAGATGTAACTCAGTGGCAGTGATTGCTTACTGTTATGGTTTATATCTAGATGTCTCCCCAAAGCTTCATGCAGTTATATTTGGAGCTTTTAGGAGGTGGTTGGATCTAGGGTATGTGCTGCTTAGGTCAAGGATGTGAGGCTGGCATTGATTCAGTGTGTGATGCTAGCATTAGGATGAGAGTGCAACTCACCCTAGCCTGGATTAGATATCAGGTACAGAAAGAGTTGCTGTGGACACTACTTGTTGTTTGTCACTTGTAACTTGCTGCTTGCTGCCTCTGCCTTCTATCTGCCATGAACTGTTTTTCCTCTGTGATGCCCATCTGCCATGCCACCCTGCCTTGAAGCCAGCCAACTATAAATCAAAACCTCTACAAACTGTGTGCCAAATTAACCTTTCCTTCTTTAACTTTGGGTGTCAGGTATTTTGTCTCAACAATGAAAAAAGTAACCAAAACACTTACCATGCACATGGCTGTGAGTTGGCTCCCCAGCACCACAACACAGAGAGAGAGAGAGAGAGAGAGAGAGAGAGAGAGAGAGAGAGAGAGAGAGAGAGAGAGAGAGAGACTCAGAGAGAACAACTGGCCCAAGGTCACACAAGAGGATAGAGAGAGGAGTTGCATTAGGATCTGACTTGCCTGATTTCCTATCTTCCGCTCTTTCTAACATGCCTATTGGACGTTTTTCCTCAACAGTATACACAGTAACAATATTTCACATTTTCATAGTGCTACATAGGTTTCATATCACTGTCACCCAAATTGCTTCATTCAACTAATGTGGACAGTAATAATAATTATCATTATAACCAGCATTTACATTACTTATAACAAAGCGACTACCCCAAGTTTGCATTATTTCACTAATCCTCACAATGGTCCTATGACTGGGATGCACCCCCTTATAGATCGAGAATGTAGGCTGAAGAGGGTTAAATTATTTGCTGAACCTTGTTAAGTTGCTGAAGGCCACACAGCTAGGATGGGAGTTTAGCATCATCCTGATTGCCTGGTGCCAGAGCCCTAGCACTGCCTATGTGCTTCCCTCACAAATGCCCTCTGAAGCAGACAAAGAAGGTATTATGCAGCACATTCTGAATCCACGCTTTCTTGTACTTTTAAGCTTAATTTGATAGGAATTTTACAATCACTGAGGCTGGAAAATAGATTAATTCCCGGAAGGAGAAAGTATAGAGAAAGCAGCCTCCAGGAATGCCTGAGGTTAAGAGAAAAGAGCAAGAAATGATGCTAGCACATAATTAGGATCTACCACCCTATTCCATGTAGCCATAAGCTTGAAAGTGTATTGATTTCACTTAAATTTAAAGGATATTATGTAAGTTTAAAACTGTGATTATGTAAAGTAGTTTTCACATACACATACATACACCTGCAGGCACACATGCACGCACAAATATCATTTTAACAAAACAGTGTGCTGACTGGGTTGCCCAGTTACCGCTCGTCACTTGAGCAGGTACCAGCAGGCATTTGGGCTAAATTCCTGGAACCCAGATGGACCAGTTTGGAAGCAGTGGTGATCTGGGCTACGACTGCAGTGGGCCCCAAAACTAACTACCTGGATTTGATACAGAAAGCTATTTTCCAACTTGAACCATCATTATGAATCCAGTGAAGAAATTCCCAAACATTTTTGGAACTTTATGAAGTCTTTCCAGTGTCCCCCTCCCCCAGAAAAAACCAATTCTTCTCTTCTATATGTCCCCTACAAAGAACTTTGAACAAACCTGTAATAGCTCACTAGTCCTGTTGTTCAGGTGATGTTCACCTACTTATTGCCTCCACTAAGTTGTGAGCATCATAGATGATTTTGAGATGAACATACTGAAGAGAAAGGAATGTGGGCTTTGAAATTAGATAAACCAACATGCAATTCCTGATTTAACTACTTACTTCCCCGACATCACTATAATTTCTCAAACTTCTATTTCCTTATCTACAAAATAGGCATGGGCATCCCCCCTGCCTCGAGTGGTAGTGAGAATGAAACTAGGCAAGCAAGGACATGGCAGCACTCAGCAAATAGCCACTATTAAGAAGACAGTCTCTACCCTTGAGCTTCCCTGTCTGTCTAGTAGATTGAAATACACAGGAACAGGCATCTGAAATGCCTGCAACCTATTCACTAATGGAATGCTACAAATGGGGTTGTGGGAGCACAAAAGAAGGTGGACCTACCTCAATCAAAGAACATCATTTCAGAAAAGCCTCACAAAATAAGTATAGTGAAGAACTAGCCAGGCCAAGGGCACAGCTAAGTGTGTCTCAGGCAAAGAATTACAGAACAGAGAACGTGGCATGTTCAAGGAACCGCAGGTGATCAGTTGTGGTTGAAGTTACGGTTGGAGCTAGAGAAGAGTGATGAGACTGGTATAGAGTGTAGGTTTTAGAGTCAGACAGTCAGGAGTTCCAACCTCATCATTTTCCTGTCCTATGTCCCCAACCAAAAGACTTTTTTCTGAGTCTCAGTTTCCCCTTCTATAAAATAATTGTAATTATATGACCTGAAGTATGTATGTATGTAAAATGTGTGAAAGAGAATATACATTTTTAAATGAGAGTAAATGTCTTTTATTCCTTTATATCTTGACAATAAGCTTATCTCTGCCAAGTTTAGTGATTGGGCCATAGTATACCCTTGTTTTCCATTGAATGAGTGGAAGCATGAATGGGAGAATTCATTCACTTAACCTGTATTTATCAGACACCACCATGTGCCAGACACTCTTCTAGACACTGGGAACACAGAGTGAACAAAACAGATAAAACCCTGCCCTAGTGACACTTACAATTGATAAATTCAGATAGAGAAGGGGGCTACATGTGTCTACGAGAGGGCGATCTACTTCTGAGCCCCTGTTCTCTGATGAAAAGATAATAAACCAGCAAAGCTCCCAAGAGTTCTCCGTGTTAGTCCTGCTTCACAATAACAATGAGGAGGCTCTTGCCCTCTTCCGTAATCAGGGCTCACTTATCAAGCCCCAGCTTCCTGTTGTGATCCAGGGGAACCGGTGAGTTGTGTTGTTTGGCAGGAAGAAGTGTCAAGGAGGGCTCAAGTCATTCTTGGGCTCTACTGTCTGAAGTGGTGGCAAAAGGAAACAGGAGAGCAGCACACACAAAAAGGCTATGGAGAGGGAGTTTTGCCTATCTCGGTGGTCAAGTGATAAGTGAGCTCAAATGCCTTGTGATGATGCATGAACGTGTTATTGCAATAGCAGGATAATCATGCTTCATATGTGAACCTCTTTAAGAAAGGGTTCACCAAGGGGATCTCATTTAATCCTCAGAAGAACTCTATGAGGTAGGAATTAGCCCCATTTAATCCCATCCCTCTCCTGTAAATTAACTCCTCCCTCTCCACTGCCTCTTTTCATACATATTTAAGTTATAAAAGAGACAAGGAGAACATTATTTCACTTTGTATCCCTCTTTAGTTGCCACTCTATTCATTTCCTCCTCGCAGACAAGCCCATTAAACTTTATGCTTATTAGTTCCCCTTCCATTCACTTATCCCATGCAATCATCTCCAGAATACCACTGAAATTATTCTTGCTAACATCACCAGTGACCTCCTGACTGCCCACCCCAGGGATCCTTATCAGTCCCTATTGTGGTCAGTTTCTTGCATCTTCGGAAGCCATTCTCTACTAGTTCTCCAACTTTTCAGCCTACTCCTTCTCAA